>JAOWBP010050525.1:0-19073 GCA_028571105.1 Tragopan temminckii
AAATTAGTCAAAGTGTGCAGCAGGTCTCCTTGTGACAGGGCACTGGGGGTTTGTACATTTTGTAGGATCTGGATCTAGCAACTGAAATCCCAAATCTTCATCTTATGTCTCTCAGGAGAAAAAAAAAAAAAGAGAGAGGAAAAGAAGCAAAGTTGTTTATGGCTCATCTACCCACATACCTGGTGGACCAGGTTCTCCTTTGTGTCCAGGACGCCCTAAAATAAATATTTAGTGGTTATTTTTTCTGTAGTCAGGACCCCATGCACTGCAGCATTGCTAACTAACTGACAGTGAGACCAAATCTTGCTGTAGTTATTCCTTCAGAACTAGATTTCCCCTGGTTCAGCAGGTGGTGCAGAAGAGCCATTTCTCCCCACCATACAGTCACCATGAAGAAACTGAGCCATACCTGCAAGCAGGGTGATGTTGCTCATCATCATCATCAAGTTTGCATTGCTGCTTTTAATTACGGTGATTTCCTTTTCTAAGTGTCTCCTCCAGTTTTCTTCACGTCCCATGTCCCTCTCTGTGAAGTTTTTCTCCAAAAGAAAGTTGTCAGCATAAGATCTTCCTATCATCTCTTCAGCATGGAGGGCATTATTTTCCTGACATTTCAGTATCTCCTCCTTCATCTTAAACACTGTGGAAACAAGATGTCCATGCAGTGAATATACAGCTTGATCTGGCTGGGAATTTCTTGGTTAGCCAGGAGTGTAGATATTTGGGCCCAGATGGACATAACATACAGGAGTTGAGGATGAGCTTCCTGCAGCAGCTACTTTACTTTCTGTGCTGCTGTGCTCCTGCAGAGATTTCCCATCTCTGAGCTCATCACTCGCACTTGTGCTGTCCCAGAGCAGCCAGAAAAGCTGCCCAGGCTTACATAGGGTGGATACGTACCTTTGTATGCCAATAACACTTGGCCAACTGTCAGCAGCAGCAGGTAGATGACAAGGGTAGTCCGAGCACAGCATGTGGACGGCTTCCTCCGGATTTGAGGCTCTACAAATCAATGGAAGTAGGGCAGAAATCCTGGTATCTCTTCTGCTACAAACTCTGCTTGTTTCCAGCCATTTCAGGCTCAGGATCCTAAACCCTCCTGCAAGGTCTGTGATAAGCCAGGCAGGCTGCCTTCCTCTGCCTCCTGCATTGATTGTGCATTGTGATCCACTGTCAGCATCTTTCCCTTATCTGCCTTAACCTGCTTTCTACCATCTAGACCTAACCCAGCCTGTGACAGTGTGAGCATGGCACTTCTCCTCTTTCTGCACCAATGAATCCTGTCTCCCTCCCATATATATGTCCCAGGCTGCCATTCAAGGAGGGCTGGTCAAAGTACAAGTTCTCCCTCCCTAGAGCACCGCGTACATGTGTCACCAACAGTGATCTGTGTATGCATCAAAACAAATGAAAAAATCAATAACAAACTGAGCTGCAGAACAAATGAAAACAGGTCGTAACATTTAAAGCAAATCACCACCAGCAAGCGTAAAAGAAATTAAATACTTTGCCTAATTTTGCCGTATAGGGAAAAGAAAAAGTATTTTGAAAATCCTAATAATTAATTCAGACATGCAACAATTTACCCTTAATTGAGGGTTTTTTCCCCTAAGCAATGTAATGAGTAGTTTAAAGTTGTAGCTTTAGAAGAGTACAATGGCTTAATTAGTTTTCCAATAGGATGGTTTAGTCAGCAATAAAATATTTATATTCAGCTAAAAATCCAGAAACTTTTTTTTTTTAATTGGATCTGGTGATTTCAGTATCTTAACTATTAAGACATGAAATTGTCTGAGTGCAATTAGGCATTTTTTGAAGCAGGGAAGGAGAACTATTTTCAGATGCTCAGCATCAGCTTTAGTTGGAAAGAACAATTAAACTCTTTTTAAATGGTCAGTTAATTTAATAGCAAAATCTCTGTTAAAAAAGCATTTCATTTTCAATACAAACACAATACTTATATTTCATTTTTATGTGGTTTTCTTCATAGACCCAATAAAATCCACATCAATCCATTGAATAAAAAGAAACCTTACCACTTATCTGAAAGGTTGTAGTAGCAGCTGAGGCAAACCCAGTCTTGTCTGAAATACTGAAGGTGCTCATATCACTTGAATTTCCATCTCCTCTGCATCTGTCTTTAATTTTCATGACAAATGTGGCTAACCTAGAGCCTCGTCAGATGGAGGGCAATGGAGAGCTGAAGAAACTTTCTATCTGCCTCTCGCTTTGATATGCTTTCTGATAGGCTTTTCCTATCTGCTCAGTTTTTATAGACTTGTGAGAACTCTGATGTGGTAATTTGAATGGTTCCTCAAAAAAATCCCACAAGCTAAGATGTCCAGCTGCTCTCGTGCGCTTGCTCGGAGCTACCACATCTACAGGGCTGTGGCTATGAAAGAAGCTCAGCAATGAGTGATTCAGTATTTCTGCACTTCAGGGTTGGGCATGAGGTGGTTTCTAGTGCAAGTAAACCTCCTTCCTAAGGAAAGGAAATCCCTAGTTCAGTGTTAGCTTCAGGATCTGTCCTCTGCAAGGTGAGGTGAAGCATTACATGGTGATTAAACCCACATGAATGTACAGCAAAGGGATGGTGCGTGACTGAAAGAGGAGATGAAGAATTAGGAGGAGCTGCAAAGACAGGTGGTGGTGGGTAGGGGGTGCTGACACCTGAAACAGTTACTGTGTAACACAGCCTCTTGCTGAGGTCTCATTGAACCAATTCCTCAACTCACAGACACAGTTCCCACCACTTGACCACTGCTTCTCTCACACCCTGTACGTATCACTCCTACATTTCACCATCTCCAAAATCTGTGCCAGGGCCAGTTTATGTTGCATGGAGGAAACTGACTCACCCAAGCCAGCAAGCGAGAGCTGTCAGTAGGTAATGGGCAGAGCACCCACTCTGCCACTGCCTGCTGTCCCCTCTGAAGTGTGGATGAACCACTGTCACCAGGCCCTGTCCCTGGCTGCAGGTCCTCACTCAGCTGTGTGACTGCTGAGACCTTGCCACTTTGCACGGCCATGGGAGAAAGAGCAGCGTCAGCTTTGAGTGGAGTGGAGCTGAAAATCCACAGCCAGACAACCCAGTGCAGAGAGCCTTGCTTCTGCACTTGGAACATAGCACTCTAAAAGGCTTAAGCAAAAAATAAGTGGGGATTTTGAAATTCACTTCGTGTTCTCCTTTCAAGCACTCAGTTGTGACCTGGGTTGGCACCAAGAGGGAGGAAGAGGAGATCTCCCCTATGGTAACATTCTGCTACATGCTGCACAGGAACTAGAGTGTTTGCTTCATGGTGAAGGGTGGCTGAACCAGCCTGAAGTCACTGCTCTTGCTGGGCCAGGATCAGGCACATATCTTCCACCTCTCATGGCAGTGTTGTGGCTGAGCCATTCTCAATAGCTCGGGTGACACAGGTGTTAAATTAGGGGAACACATTTTGGCAGTCCTAATGTGCCCTGATTCAATGTCCAGTTCTCCACTTGGCTATTTCAGGAAGGTCAACAACAAAACCACATTTCCACCCAGTTCTGCCTACCAGCCTTAGTTGCCCATCCAGATGATAAAGCTTTATCCTACCCATATTTCCACTGAATTACATCCCATGCAGTTTCACATGTAGCCACGTTTGCACTCCGCTTCTTGGGAACATTGCAGTTTGCACACAGCTGGATGTCAGCCTCTGCAAACCAGTGGCACATTTCCTTGTGCACATGGCAGAGTGTGTATTGGCCATACCCTTGGCATCAAAGATTATGCATTCACTTGGCCTCCACCACCTCTCGCCTTCTGCTATCTTTTTGTTTTTTGTTGCACCATCACTGGTTGCAGCGAAAGACTGACTTTGATTGTGCAACTGTAGTTACTAATTCAGGAAAGAAAGAAGAAAAATAAAAGAAACTGCTGATTCAGCATAGTTGTCACGGATTAAGGACTTACTGAAACAGGATTAATAACAGAACAGCACTTTCCAGCACATCATGGGCCACGTCTGCATCAGCCTTCCCCATCCTGATGCTCTTTCTGCCCCTTCTGAAAGGCTCTGCCAATGTCTTGGGGAAAGGCCTGCAGTTCTGCAGTTCACCCTGGCCCTTCCCATGCTGTGCTGCTAGTAGTACGTGCTCAGATGAAGATGCTCATCAAGCCCTCATTGCAAAGGTGCACTGTATCTGGACTGAGTTTTATGGATGGACTATAGCTGCATCAATGTCATGGTCCCATAGGTAATTGATGATGAAAGGCAAGAATTTATTCTAAAGTAACTCAGTCTGTGACTTTATGTCATTCTGGGTTCTAGCTCAGAGATATTTCTATCTTTCAGCATAGAAGTGTTTCCAGACTCATCTAGTGGATTCCAAACTGTCTTAGGCATAAATAAGCAGAATTCAGGGGTCTTTGGTGATCCTCCAAGTATGAGGAAAAGAAAAGGTGTGGCCATAAACAGGCTCTGCATTGGGAAAACCAGGGCAGCAGCCTCCACCATTGCTGAAGGTTACTTCCCATCCCAATACTTGTACTCATGTTTCTGCTGAAAGGCTTTAAAAAAAAAAAAAAAAAAAAAAGTAATCCTGTCCACAGACCACACTGCTCTCCCACAGAAACATAGCCACAGTTTGACATGGGACACATCTGGCAGATGCACACCACAAAACCATCAGTGACCAGAGGTGGCTTCTGCAGCAGTAGGTTTACTCATAAACTTGCTTATTTAATTTGCCCTGTCTCACATGATTTTTCTATCTTTTCCTCTTTTCAGACTGGATTGGGTTGGTGAGCTTTGACATCCCAGTCAGCGCTGGTGGTGAGTTGGTCATGGCCACCAGTCAAATGCCTGCCAAGCCACTCACTCACACTTCTCTCTCATGGAGTGGGGAGAAAAGAGAAGAAAAGCGAGAAGGAAGGGTCCTGACATGATGACTGTTTGGTGGGGAAAGCAAAAGCTGTGTGTGCAAGCAATGCAGAAAGAGGAATTAATTAATTCTCTACTTCCCATCAGCATGCAGATACACAGCCACTTCCTGGAAAGCAGGACATCAGCACATGTGATAGTTGTTTGGGAGAACAAATGCTATAACCACCACTGTCTCCCTTTTGTTCTCCTTCGCCTGACATTTTACTGCTGAGCACAAGATCTTGTGGAGCGAAATACCCTCATGATCAGTTTGGGACAGTTTTGGGTTTGCACTGTTCCCCCCACTGGGAGACCAACATCTTCAGTGCATGCGCACATCTAGGAGCACCACTGAAATCAAGGGATCCCAAGGTATGTTGTGAGAGATCTGCCCACTGGCAGCTCTTGGAGATGTAAGGTCTGGCATGTCCCTTCACTCACTGCCCACTGGAGCCCCCCTGGCATCATGCTGACTTCCCAACCATGGAAAAAAACAAACAAACAAACCCACCAGTGGATTCAGCTCTAGTGGCAAGGAGTGCTGTGGTGCCTGGAGAGTTTCCACACAGAAGAGAGTTTGAGACCAACATGCAAAACCTGAATGCCTTCTTTCTGTTGGGGCATGGAAACAAAGATGTAACTTGGACCCACATGGGAGCAAAACCCACTTTCGCCTGGGGACTGATTTACCCCCACTTCATGTCCCTCCTCATCTCTGGTGTTGCCCACAAGCATGAGGCCCATGGAGACCTCATATCCCTGCGTGCCACCTCCCAGCTGTTGGGGCAGCACCTAGGGCCATGGAGAAGCACTTGTGTTAAAGCAATAAAATCTCCAGCGCTGCCTGGCTGACATCTCTCCTTTCCAGCTTGATGCGTCGCTTGGCTTTGTTGTAGAGATTGAAACCAGATTTTCTTTCCCTTCCATGAGTTATTTTAATTTGTATTTCATCAGAACTTGCTTCTTCCCCCCCCCCCCTTTTTTTTTTTCCTGCCCTTTAGGCTGGATCCAGCTGCAGCATGAGTTCAAGGAACCACCTGCAAAGTATTTTAACAATTTCAACCTGCTCTTTGAGGTGAATTAATACCAGCTTGGCCTCTGCAGCGCAGTGGAATGCTCAGGGTTGGCTCAGCAGGCCACCCTCAGAGCTCAGTAATACACTGGACAAGGCAGTCATTGTATGTGCTGCTGTGGTCCCCTCTGCCCAGTTGGATGCCCACAACCCATCCAGCCAGGCAAGGTGGTCCTTAGCCTGTCCTCACCTTTTCTTTTTCTGGAGAACCTCAGGGGTTACATGGGGATCAGTGTGGTTGTAATTTCAGGCATTAAACTATGCAGGTAGCCAGCAGATCATTCAGAAGGACGTTCCTAAAGAGGTTTATTATCCAGTGTTGTCCTTGCACTGGGGCACATCCCAATTAGTTGGATGCGCATTAGTATGTTACTGTATGTTTACCACTGTAAACAAATTAAAGAGCTAATACTTGAGCTTCCACAGAAGGACAGCACAAGATGGTTTGTCTCTGATAAGGTTTCTGGACCAAATTTTCATGCCCTGAATGCTATCAGCAAACACTTCAGCTTGAAAATCCATTAGCCTGTAAACACCCTATGCCCCTTACTCAATGAATGCAAAGAGCAGACATGAGCAGCTATATACACAGACTTGAAGCATCCCTGACAGCAGCCTATCCAGAATTAACTCAAAGCACCTGTCCTGTAAAACAGATGTGCTGTGCTAGCATTAAAACTCAGCCTTGGGAAGCTCTTCAGGCTCCCATCCCTCTTCTGCCTACTCTGCAGCAAACCTCATCTCCCAGTCAGGTCCATTCCTGCTCCCAGTGACAGCCCATGGAGATAGGCTTGCTCAACTCACTTCTAGGAAATGATAACCTCAAGCATGAAACCACCGACATCAGCACATGGGGAAAAGAAATCAACAGAAGAGGAAAAGGCACTTCTATGGAAGTGACGTTGCCACCCTTCAAGGCATAATGTTGACAGGAAACCACACCTCTCACCTTCACATCAGTGTGGCTGTTTTGCTTTAGTGAGGGTTGATAACCAATTGTTGCTTCTCTGATGCTGTCTTTTGCAAGGAGAACTGATACTTAATAAGTTATTTCATTCCTCAGCATGGAGCTGTTGGCCTCAGCCTTGTGGGTCAGGAAATATCCCAGAAGAAGGGAACCAGGACCTGGTGAGGAATGGCAGCAGCAGGGTGAAATGCACTTTTCCCTCCCAAACAAGAGCAAAACCTGATGTTCTTATCTGAGCATCTCACAAAATAGGCTAATGCTTGTAGCAGTGCAGACAAACTGGGATCAAAGAGCAAATCAAGTGACTTTTTCCTCTACATGCTTTCAGATGCTGCTCTAAGAAATTGGCTGGAAGTGCCCAAGTGCCTGGGGAATGGCATGATGCTTGGATCTTACCAGCAGCTCACTCGCCCCAGGCATTGGGCATCATTTTCTAGGGAAAACCAATCCTTTTGTACCAGCGTGCAGCCATTGGTACCCATTTCCATATCCAACACATCACTTATTTTGGGAACTCACTGGGAATTCCCTTTTACTCCTGCTATGCTGGCAATGACAGATCAAGCAGAGCTAAAGTATTTTGATGAATAAAAAACAGAATTTGCCCCACGGCCCTGACCCTTCTCTATTTCCAAGTCTTTGCATTAAAACATTTTTTCCCTCCCTAGTCTTTACATCTTCCCTTGGGTTCTCTATTTATGAGAGAGTTGAAAACCTAGAATGGCTCCAATAGAGTGGCTGGAGCCTCTGATGCTATCAGTTCAGGAGAACTGCTGTTCTCACAGGCCTGTGGATACTTGAGCAGACTTTTGACAGTAAGCTGTTCAAGAGGGCTTCAGATGCCAGCATCCATGCTGCTAACACATTTCCTGATCTTCTCCTGATCAAGGTGAATGAGGACTTTCTCTCTTTTCTCCTCCCAGAGCAAACTTTTCTCCAGGGCCCAATGTCTTGCCAATGGCCCTGTCCACTGCATAGAAGTTTTGGTGCTCTACCTTAATTCCACTGCCCGTTTGAGTGAATGCCAGGTACTTTAGTACTGAGAAATAAGAAGGGGTGAGGAAGGGATCCTCTTTGGATGATGTCTCTGTTTCTTTAACCCCACAACAGAGCAAAACTTAGCCAAGTACCATTGCACGTGGTCCAATAGTAATCACAGAAATAATAAAGTATGATCTGTAATGATCTCCCTCTGCTCCAACCACCAGGGAACCTGGCAGGAGGCACAATTTCAGCAAAAACAAACACCAAAACCACACATGCATATATACTTTAAAAGAAACAGATTGAAGAGAACAGGGAGAAATCCATCAGAAATAGTTTTTCATTTTTGGTCAAATATTTAACTCTAACCCAACAAAATAATCAGATCTGCTTGTCATTATTTGCCTTTGTTAATAAGTCGGATATTTTTAATTCATTGCAGCACTCTTGACAGCATCAAGAAATTCCACACGGAGGGCCCCAATTTACAATCCCCGCAGTGCTTAAATTAACTGAGCTGCTGTAAATGCCTGTTCTGCACCTTGTTTGATCTTCCCAGGGTGTGGGCAGGCACCAGAACCTGGGGCCTCTTTCAAAGTGTATTGAGTCAAGAGGCAGCTTCTGCTGGAGGCTGACAGGGCTGGGAGGGCTGAGGTAGGACGCAGGGGTATGAGAAGTCACCACGTCCAAGCAGGGAGTTTCTCTGCTGATACAGGCAACAGGGCAGGAGAGACACACAATGCTCACTAGGAGACCTATGGAGTGCAGTGGTCCTCAGAACTCCTTGGTGCTCCTCCATGTGGGAGAAGAACACAGCAGGTACCTCAGGTGGCCCTCCCTGCTTGGTGAGGCCCCTGCAAGATCTAGCACAGACATTTTAGGGCTGGAAGCAAGGGGGTGGATGCATGTGTGGGGCCGGGTGAGGGAGGCCAGCCCAGGCAGATGGAAGCTGAGCCAGGCAGCCTGGCCCTGCTCCCCTCCCACCCACATCTGAAAGGGATTTGCAGAGACCTCAGGACAAGGCTCCAAGACTTCCCCTTGCCAGAGATATTAGAAAGACACTTAAAAAAAAAAAATCAGATGTGGGTGTCAGTAGAGTATGTGACAATCGCAGTGAGCTTCTGGCTGTCCTAATTTCTCTCAATTGCACCAAGCAAGCTGCTAAGCAATTCACACAGCTATCGCAGTGGTAACTTGTCCAAGTTGCCACATGTTAATCATTACAGGATTTTGTCTGCACAGCATCAGTCTTACATTAATCTACTTACAAAACCATACCTTTCCTATTAAACATATTTTGAATTTTGAAAGGGAATTCAGATTGGCTTGGTGTGAAAGTTTGTATAAGGCTAAGAAAGCCTGGGAGAGATGATCCCAGTTTAGGGAGAGAAAAACATATTAACCTGACTTCTGCTTTGAGGTGCATTTAAAAGTCTCTCTGTAAGGACTGTGGATTGATGGAGAGACATGAGGTGGGAAGAATATTAAAAAAAAGTCAGCATGCCAATAAATGCATGTGCCAGAAATAAATGCATTATTTGTCCATCAGAGAAAGCTAAAGAAAGGCACTCCTTTATGGAGAGAGACAGTCCAGTAGCTCACACTGCTAGGGAAAAAAAAAGATCAAAGCAGAAATGAACTAATTCCGAAGTGTCACCTCACCTTACAATCATAGTATCATAGAATCACTGATGTTGGAGAAAGAACTAAGATCACCTAGTCCAACCATCCACCTGCCACCAAGATTGCCCACTAGACCATGTCACTCAGTGCCACATCTCTACAGTTCTTGAAGACCTTCAGGGATGGTAAACCCACCACTGCCCTGGGCAGCCTGTGCCATTGCATCACCACTCTTTCAGAAAATAAATTCTTCCTAATATCCAACCTGCAGCCACTCGAGGGCTGGGTATTTAAATGATCTCTATGAAGAGACTTGGGTGTACACTTTTCAACTGGCAGCAACTTTGAAAATGGCAGTTCTCAATTAGAAGTGGCTTTTGAGAATGTGTCACAAAACTACTTCCCAAAGCAACAAGAATAGCAAACCCTACTGCGTAATGAAAAGAAAGCAGATCAAGGTCATCGATTTCATTCTCCAGCTTAAGAGTGTGAAGATCCAAGCAAATGAGAAACAGATGGAGAATTAGGCACTGGTGTTAGCTGGATGCCTTTTGCAACAGCAGTGGTGCTTGGGCTATAATGCAGTGTATTTCTGGTGGAGATGAGCTGTCTGGAGAGCAAAAGTCCATCTCACCTCAGCTGGGCCAAGAGAACTTTTGTTGTAGACAGTGTTTTATCAGCCTAGTAACAATGTTAGTAGAGATTATATAGCTCTGCTGGCACAAGAATTCCTACCCTGGTGCACACAGATCTGATGTGATGTCTCAGTGGCCCTACCTGGAGAGGACACATTGTACTGTCTAAATGGTCATATTCAGTTCCTCCTCAGCCTGCATGCACTGCTGGTTGTGGGAAGAGGAGACTCTACCTCAGTACCCACACAGGTAATGGGGCAGGAGATGGGGGCTTCTGTCTGCTCTTGGCATACACAGAGCTCTGACATGGCCCAACATGGGAAGGGGCAGACAGATGGCTGCTAATGGCAGGTGTCACACTGTGCAGCCACAGCTCAGTCCATTAGTTTTTCCAAGGTCAGCCATTCACAGTTTTCAAAACAACTGGTTGAAGAAATATTAAAATAAAAGCAACCGATAGAAATATATCCAAGTCCTAGGACAGAAGCACATCGCAGTCCTGCAGCAGTGTCCTAGGCTGGCATCAAGCTCATGTTGCTTAATTATGATATGTTGCATATAGCAAATAGCAGGGGACAAAAGCCCTGCTTTATTTTCACGGTGTGGAGTGGCTGTGTCTGCTTTGCAGCTGTTCAGAGCACATATATCAACGCTTCTTGGCATCCCTGCACACATGGAGATGCTGGGGATGTAATCGAGAGAGAGAAGCTGCGAAGGGTAAGTCCCAAATTCACCCTTGGGAAGGGCAGAACTGCCTTCTTCCTAATGCAAGCTGATTTCCTCCTATTTTAAAGCACATTGAAGTTCTTTGCAGAGTTTTTCTTTCCCCCTTTTGGTACCAGCTGCCCTTTTGCTTTGGCACTTTCTTCCTTGTCCCCACACTGGCGCAGTGCAGGGGGAAGCAATGCCACCAGGAAGGACCCAGTGAGGAATTTGCCATTCTCATGCAGCTCCAGAGCACCAGGAAAAAAGAAAAAACAACCTGGGAGCATGGAAATGAGAGGTTTCCTGAAGCTCCTTCTGCCTTTAATTAAGCTCATTGTCATTTTGGTCAACTCCTGCTCTCTTTCCTTCCCTCACTCTGTCTTTTTGCCCTGAAAGTCTGTTCAGCAGACTCAACCCAGCTCTTGAAGCTCCAGTTTTAATTAAAGCCATTCAGTGGCTTTGAATGACTAATGACCTCTTATCAGGGATTGTGCTACAAATAACAGGCGGGTGACCTTCCCTCCCACTCTTCATTAATACGCTATTATATTTTTATACTGCCTGCCCTGCCAAGACCCTTCTTGCTTTAAAATAACATTAGAATAGAAAACCTCCTTGAAATACATTTTAGCTAGGAGCAAAGAACACAATCAGCGTAAAGAGGCTGATGGATGAAGACGCACCATTCGTTGCAGGCAGGCCCTGAGAAGCCTGGCCACAGCTGGGGTACGACTCATCATGCAATCTTCAACAATAAAGCAAGCCCTGTAGGATTTCTAATGTTAGATGGACATTTCTCCATTGGTAGAGATAGCAGAATTAGAGGGCAGCCACATGGGGCCATCAGAGAAGTTGTGGGTGCCCCATCCCTGGAGGTGCTCAAGGCCAGGCTGGATGGAGCCCTGGGCAGCCTGAGCTGGTGGGGAGCAACCAGCTTATAGCAGGGGGTTGGAACTAGGTGGACCTTACAGTCCCTTCCAGCCTAAGCCGTTCAGTGATCCAATGATCAAAGGCAGCACAGGGACAGGACTGACCAGTCACCTGGGGCTCAGGATTGGGGAGCTCATCCTGCTCAGTAAGTCACAATGGAAAAAGCTTTTCTAGTGGAGCTACAGAAAAGACCAGGATCTAGAGCTCAAAGAAGTTCAGTTTCCATTTCAACTGCACTGCCAGCTGTCTCTCTGATTAGCTGCTGAGAGTTCTAATGGAGGAGATCTTTTGCTGTCCTGAGCCACCCCAGCTCAGCACAGGGAGGAAACACAGCAGAGATAAGCAGAAGTCATTGATAGGACCTTCGCTAATAACTTAACTTCTTTGTCAGGAGAAAAAAGAAAAAGAAGAACAACAGTATCAGAAAACAGCTTCTTTTCCCAGGGGAAGTTCCCTTTTCTGTGTGTGAGGGAATCTGACTGGGCTACCTCTGGGTAAGAGCTCCTCTGAGCTACTCTACAGTACTTTCCTCATTGGGATCAGCTCACTTTCAGCCTTCCTTCTGTGTTATTCTACTCCCACTAGTACTTGAAATGCACAGTGTTCAAGAACTAAGGAGATGTAACACTGAGGGACACCACAAGCATGGCGGGTATGGTTTCGACCAGATAAACTTAATAGAATTGTTAAGGTTGGGAAGTACCATTAAGTCTCAATAAGCTTCTAAGATGTGATCTAGCACAAGAGCTTGACATCTGCCCTGCAGCTTGTTTGTCTGGGAAATCTACGGCATTTCCAAATCCATAGGTGCATTATGAGGACTTCACCACAAATTCACACTGTTCTGTGGACAAAAATTGAAGCTAAACTAATAGGATTGTTGAACTTCATTTTAGGCTTCTTGAGCATTTCATATAAGCCAAAAGAATAGGTGTAACACAATGGAAAGCACAACAATGACAACAGAGCAGCAAGATCCCAGACTGCAGCAAGTGAGAATTTGCTCAAACACAACAGTAGTCATAAAAATGAAAGAAAGAAACTACTCACCTTCAGAAGACCTCAGATGTGGAGAGACACAACCCCCTCCTCCTCCCCAACAAGACACCCTCACCTCCACTGCCAACCCTTAAATGAGGTCTGGGAAGGGGTGCATCCTGGCTCCTTCCCTTCCAGTCACTCAGCTGTATTGCATGCACCTGAGCTCCCCTGGGTTGGCCCTGCCTTCCCACCAGGTGCTCAATCACTACTTCAGGCCGTGACTCAGCATTTCCACTACAACAGGAAATGTTAAGTTCCTAAGATACATATAAATGGCACACTGAGCCTTGATAGCTGCTTTAAGACATAGGTGATACCTTGGGCTCATTTGCAAATGGCCATCTTGAAGCAAAGTCTTCAGAGTCACCATTTTATATCATTTAAAAAGGATATAAGTGATCAATCTTAAGCCATGATAACATCATGTTAAATCCAGAGCTCTTGGTTGAAAAAATATATTAAATTTTCTAATCTGTATAAATGGCCTGAGATAGATTTACAGCAGTATGGCAAAGAAATTCTGACTCCTGCCAGCAACAGGAATCCCAGCCATGATGTTCATGTTTCATACTGCACCAGAGAGAAGAATAAAGTGATGAAGAACAAGCTGCTTGACATGATGTTTCACCTGGGCACAGCGAGATCCAGCAATGAAGCAGCTGCAGAACACCTTCATCTTCTCAGCTGTTTATAAACAAATAGCAGGTAGAGCTAATTCCTTCCATGTTGCTTGAAAGCAACTCTTCTATCATGTCTTAAACACAAAACCCCAAACTTGTGCTCTGAAATGATAGTCAAGACCTGGTGCAAGGCAGCCTTAAAAAGAGCAAAAAGCATTGGTCATTCTCCTTAAGATGATTTCTGACTGACATTTGTGCAATATGATATTAAAACTCAAAGACCATAAGCTCTAAGCCCTCCCTGGACAACGTGTCCTAATGCTTAATCACCTTCACAGTTAAGAAGGACAGGGGTTTTTTTCCTTCTCAAATGCCTCGTGCTCAACTCTGGTGCTACATATTAAGCTCCTTCCTTTTTGTCCTACCCTTGGTAGCTATGGAGAGCAATTGACTGCTGCCCTCATTATAATACCCTCTTACATAGTTAAAGACTCTCATCAAGTTCCCACTTCTCTTTCTGAGACTGTCTGACACTTGCTGACATCTCTGCAGCACCCCAGCTGCTGTTTGCCAATACCTGCTTTTTGGGACCCCCCATTCCCAGTGTCTGTGGACGGCATCCTGCTCTGAAGCAGCAGAGGGAAACGTCTTCGTGTCACCTGCAGCTGCACAGTGCCCTGAAAGGCAAAGCCTGTCCTGCTCTTCAAGCATGTCATCTGCTGCCTGACTCCGTGCAGGAATCGCTCTCACTGTGGCATCTGCCTCTTTGGAAGCCACGTACAAGTGAGCAGGAGCACAGAGCGCTGAGTTTCCCAGCCCAGCTGAGCCTCAGTAGGAAGAGGCTCCCTTAATTGCTTAAAATCCATCACATTCGGTGACACTTCGCTCTGGCACGAGGGAAGGCGGCATACCTATGACAACCCCTTGCTCTGCACACCTCAGCCTCGGGAGCTGCCAAAGGGACGGCATCCAGCTTCGGTGTCTCGCACTTGCTCCAATGTTTCCACCTCATTCGCGCAGTGACGCTGTAGGGCGAGCGAGCGGGGCGAGGCGAGGAAACCCCCGGCTTCGGGCTGGCGGAGCCGAGCGCACGGCACCATCCCCACCTGCTGGTGGGTGCCTGCCCGGGGATGGGAGCGCTCCTGTGTAGAGAAAAAGGTTTAGAAAGGTTTTAGAAGTTTTCCTTTTCCCTTCCCTTTCCCTTTTCCTTTTCCTTTCCTTCTCCCTATAAATAGGAAATCTGACATTCTATTACCCAGAGATGCTGCGCAGCATGGGTGTTTCTAGGTCTCACTGATCAGCTCAGGGAAATAATCCATTGTCTGTAGTGGGGTGGCAGTGTAAGGCTCCTTTTTGGGGTAGCAGTTCAGAGAAAAACATATTTTTTCTCAAAGATGTTGGTCAGAAGCATCTACTGGAAAACCCGAGCTCACTCCTCCTGGGTGCGATGGTATAACTGCAGATATGAAGAAGGCTCAGCACCCCTAAATGCCACAGGTGGAAGTGTGGCAATGTGTAAATACAGGTGGAAACCCAATGTCTTTCTGCCATCTGCGCTGTGCTGAGATGAGATCGCTTCAATCCTTCTTTATGTGACATCATACTGTGTCTTGTCAAAAGAAGGCAAAAGACACCAATCGGGAGTTTAATCACAGGGCAACTGCCTCTGCTTGGAGGAGGAGAGCGTGGCCAGGAGGAGCAGGAGGTGACTTCCTGCCTCCCGCAGCCACACAATGGAGATGACAACCTGCAGGCTGCTCTCTCTAGGAAAGTTTCTGTGCAGGAGCACTGGCTTTGCAACCTGCTGATGAGTTAATGCGGAACAGAGCCCTGCAGAACGCAGGAGTGAGAGCATCCTGGGCTGCAGGGATAAATCACTGGGGCCAGGACTGGGCATCACAAGGCTGCCAGCTCGTAAAGGCTGAGCTCCTCCACTGGCCCAGCTGTTCACTGGGATACTCCAGAGTGAGCTGAGCTCAGCCCCATGAGTTTGCTCTTCAAAGCATTCCTGTCTTTACTGTCCGATGCACCAAATGTCTCACCCAGCTGCACAGTGGGTTTGTGAGCCTTGTTAAGAGCCAGGTTTATTGTGCTTTATTGAGGAATGTGCACACCAAAGAGCTGGGAAGTGTTAACTAAGGGCTTTAGGCTCTGTAGGTCAGAGCAAGCTCTTTGGAAACTAACTAGGAGTAGTTAGCTCATTTCCTTACGTGGGTGAACTCTGGGTGTTTTGGTACTTCTAACTGAAGTAGATTGTCCTTTGGGTTGTGTTCTGCTGGGGAGAAAGGGGAGAGTGTCCCTCATCGATCGCAGCATCAGCACTGTGGTGGTGGAAACACATCAAGTATCACTCAGGAGGCCATGCAGATAGCCATGGCCTGTCAGAACCAAAGCCTTTAATCTGTATATTTATCTTTCTGTCACCACAAATAAACACCTTTCACCTAGGGCTTGTCCAGAGCCCTCTGTTGGCACACCGCTGCAGTCTTGCAGATCTAACACTGGAAATTCAGTTCCCTGCATCCTTTCCGTATTGTAAGCCAGAAAAGTTTATCTTCAGTGGCCACAGCAACACCTGTACCAGGCTCAGTTGTCCTGATCATTGAATAATAGAATCCTTGAGGTCGGAAAAGATCATGAAGATCATCTAATCCATCCATCAACCCACCACCACCATGCTCACTAAGACATATCCTTCAGTGCCGTGTCTACCCTTTTCTTGAACACCTCCAGGGACAGTGACTCCGCCACCTCCCTGGGCAGCCCATTCCAATGCCTCACCACTCTTCCTGATTTTTTTTTCCTAATATCCAACCTGATGTAGGAGCACCAAGCCATTCCAGCCCTGCCCAAGCACAGACTCCTCCAAAGATTAAGTCTTGCACACGCTACCAGCTGTTGGAGTTCTCTTGGCAGCGTTAGGTAACTCCAAGCTGTCTTTGAAGTTCACTTTAAACATCTCTCAAAGCTGTAATGGGTGATGTGAATGGGAGATGTGTAATGGCCACAATAACCTTATTAAGAACACAGTGAGAAAGCTGACATACCTGAGTACCATGGGTTCTGAGCTACTGAGTCAATGGGCTGAAGAGCTGGCCTCTCATTAGCTCTGTCAGCTGACTGACATGACCATAAGCTCCCCATGTGCAGGCTCTGCAGCCCCTCTCTAAGCAGGGAGACACATGGTTAATGGCATTAATTATTGGCTCTCTTCTCTCTGGGGAGAAAAGCGCTCTCTGAGAGCACTCTCAGAGATACGGACTTGTGGAAATGGAAACGTTTCTAAATGTCACCTGGAGAACTGAATGGAAATCAAAACGGAGCTCATACTCAATCTGTGCAGAAAGGAGGCGTGATCAGGGCAACACTCATCTGAAGGGAGACACTATGGGGGTGCAGTGGAGAGGGCACTCAATTTCCAGCAAATTGGAAAGAATAACAACAACAACAAAAAACTTTAAAAATATGTATCATAGATAGAAGAGAAATCACATTCATAACAAGCTCTGCTGGCCATGTCCCACCTTGCTCCCATTTCTGATGTCTGTGGGCCAAATGTCTCCTTGGTATAAGAGTTACAGAAAGGATCAGTTAGATGTGATGAGCCAAAATTGTACCTGGCATCACCCTGCGATGACAGTTTCATTTTAGCAAAACCAGATTATTTTGCCTATCTAGTAAACTGGCCTGACTAGCATCGCCGTTCCCATGCATACACACACATACCAGACAATAATCTCCTTAACAACCCACAGATGAATTCCTCAGCTTATGAATCTGCCAGAAAACACATAATTTTCCCCATCAAGGAATGTTGCTTGGCACATCTTTAATATATCACTTACACAGCCCTCAATCAACCTAGATGATTCATCTAGCAGCATCTCTTAGGTGAGGCTTTACGTGATTGAGTGGTTCGTCCCTGCTGAAAAAGCACACACCATTCAGTCCCACATATCAACTATAAAAGTTATTAATAACAAGGAATTATTGAGATAAGAGCCATGAGGGCGGCTCTAGGCCCTGTGATGGCAGCTGGCCTGCTGTGAGCTCCATCAGCAGAACTCAGCCAGAATTTGCCCCCGTGGGAACAGATCAGAGGCTTGCAGGCTCCATACCAACCCATGCATCATATTTTATGTTGTGTTTTACACTTTATAAGCCTCCACATTAAGATTTACTAGTGTTTCCTTGCTGCTTAGTGGTTGTAACTCAGGACGTGCTCACTGTGTTGTAGTACAGAGTTGAACCTTGAACCCAACTGCAACACAGTGCAGATTGTAAAGGAAAACTGCTCTGAGCAGCAAGACAGGGAACAGCTCACCCATGTTCCTGCAGGCCACTCACCCCTCTTTGTGATGCCTTGAGTCTGTATCACCCACCCCTGAGATCAGATCCATAGTTGCCCATCATAGAATCATAGAATCATTAAGTTTGGAAGAGATCTCTAGGATCATTTAATCTGCTCACCAACCCACCTCCACCATGCCCACTGACCATCTCCCTCAGTGCCTCATCTCCATGGTCCTTGAGCACTCCAGGGATGGTGACTTCACTACCTCCCTGGGCAGCCTGTGCCAGTGCCTCAACACTCATTCTGAGAAGAAATGTTTCCTAATATCCAACCTGAACCTCTTCTGTTATGAGCATGAGCACCCCTTGGATGGAGATGCTGATGATTGGCCTGAAGACAAAGCACAGTGAGCTGTCTGAGCCTGCCCAGCCAGCACATTGTCCAGGGCACCTGGGAAGTCATTTTTCATCTGAGATATCGTCTCCCTCCAGGGCTGGCTGCATTACGTAAGGTTCTTTGGACCCCAGACAGGCAAAATGGGGTTATAGCTCCATGTGATCTCAGCTACATTTCCCATCTCAGTATCCCAATTTTGTGTGCAGACATGGTAACTTGGCTCCTTTCCTGTTTGGAAACATTTGTTTGGATGTTCTGAGGCTTTCTCAAAGTTGTGGACCCCCGCCATGGGGTGTTAGATGACTTTAGATAAGAAATCTCCATAAAACTGCAAATAATATGTCTTCTGCAGTAAATCTTTCTTCTTAGGCAAGAGTGAAGTGGTCACATTGTGCTGCTCTACATCACAGCCCACCTGTTGCAAGGAAAGTGCCAAAAAAATTATACACCAGTGGGAAAGTGTAGATTGCGTATATGGCTTGGACCCAGCAAGAGTCTGTGGGGCTATGGGATACACATTAAAATATCACCCCATGTCTCCGAGGCTTAATTTGTGTGATGGAAAGGGAATCTCCAGCTAAATAGAGACAAGCAGTGTGGGATCAAGCAGTACAGCCATAGCTGCTGCCTTTGCCCTACTGGGGAAGAGGGGCCACTCGTCAGACAAAGTCCAACACAGTAGGGATATAAAGGTTTTAAACATCCAGCAGTGTCCTCTTCCCAGCATGCAGGGATCACTCTGCTTCAGCACAGTACAGCAATCGTGGGGATGGATGGGAGCTGCACAGCCACAGGGTCCCATCTCTGCCATATCCCCCACACAACTCATTCCCAAAAGGACCTTCTTTCACCCACCGGCGGGCTATGCTAGAGGAGAGTCTTACAAGGCTGAAAACCCACGTGGAGGTGTG
>JAOWBP010050526.1:0-19071 GCA_028571105.1 Tragopan temminckii
TCTCTAATATAGGGAAATAGTTTTAGTTATAATATTAGGAAATTCTCCTTTTTTTTTTTTTTTTTTTTAAATTAATCAGAAGAATTCACGCTGTGGGTGGATGAGTGAGAACGGGGACCTGAGATCAAAGTGCAAGCAAGTCACAAATAGGAGGGGGTACTACTGACTTTCTGCTGGCAGTAAGCTTTCTTCCCTAGCACAGTCTCACCAAAACACTTAGAGATGCATCCCAGCAAGCCTCTGGTGGGGCTGGTACTGTGTCTGCACCACGCACACAAGGCCAGCCTGCACCAGGAGGGACATGGGGCTTGGGCAGCTGGCGGTGGTCCCAAACCTCACCCTGCTGCTGCTTTGTGCTCTTCCCAGGGAGCCTCACAGCCTCCAAAAATAATCTTTATGGGGCTGTGCTTTACAAGGCAGTCATTTCTGAGAGGAATGCTGCAGTTTTAGCAGTTATTCTTAACTGTTTAGGAATATGCTGGCATTCAGGAAAATGAGCCTATGAATAAAAGGTACTATCAATTTCTGACTTTCACCGTCTTTGAAACTCAGCCCAGCTAGAAAGGAGAAAAAAAAGAAAAAAGTGTGCTGTCACACATACAAACCTATGCACACCAACACACTTTAATGGGTGCTTTTTTCCCCCTCTTACAGGTTTTCACCTCAGAGCAAGACTTAAGAACGTACGACACTCTCAACACTTCCCTGTGAATTGAAGCCCCAAGCTCCCCTTGGAAAATTTCCTTTCAGAACAGTTGAACAAGACCTGATAGGAACATCCCATGGCTTTTTCCTAATCAGTTATAAGTGTCACACACTCTATTTTGACTAATTCCTGCCAGATAAGCACAGCCTGTTGCTATCAGAGAAATGCTCAGGTCCTGCATGTTTTGACTGGAGAGGCTTTCTTTCTTTTGTATCCCAAGTAATTCGGGGGCTTTTCTTCCTTTAAAAGCTGCATCTGTCTGCCCGATATGCTTATGTACCAGCAGAGAGTTGCTTAATCCTTCTGTATGCTCCCCATCATTCTGTCAGGAAGGCAGAGCATTCCCAGACCTTTACATGGAGATGATGCAAAAATCTACTAGTCCCCTCCTTATAGTATTATCCTTTTTCCTGCTTTCCTCAATTTGGCTGATTGGTAATTAACTGCCATGACATATGAGTCATGCAGGATCTAGGACACAGGAAGCGTTCAGTGTTGCTTAATCACGTTCTCATATTTAATGTGTACACTTGTTTATTAGGTAATAGAGCTGTGCATATTTACATTGTGCTATATTAACTGGGGATGTTAATACTAGAAAGGGACAGAGAATGACAAACAAAAATGATACAGATAAATGAGGAGGAAGAAAGAGAAGTGAAAACAAAGCACAATGAGAAACAGACTCCCAGGGCACTGGAAGGAGGACTTTATACTGAGTTACCTGCTGTAGATCTTGTAAGTTTCATCTCTGTTGTGTTGCTTCAAGTTCAACTTACATCTCATGGTGCACTTTCAGTTTTACCAGAGAGATGCCAGCATTTCTACATCTCAAACTTTGCCCGAAAATACGTAGCTTTGGAATGCCTCTGTAACTACTTCAGTATAGAAGATCAACAGTCTGTGCACCAAATCATAACTTTTGCTGCCTGTTGTGCCAGTGTTAGCATCTGCCTCTAATTGTATGAGAAAAGGGACACCTCACAGGAAATAAATACTTTTTTTTTTTTTTTCCTTTCTTCTCTCTCTTATTCCAGCATATAGCTCTCAGGCAGCACAGCAGACACAGTTTTCACAAGAGCATGCAGAAGAAAGCCAAGATATCTCAAGGTGAAGCAGATGATTCCATTGTATTCAGTGCTGGTGCATGAATGTAGATGAAAACACAGTTTAGCCTGAGGGTTCAGCTCTAAAGAATGCTTAGCTTTTTCATGGGGAAAAAAAAATCTAAATAAGATTGCTTGGCTGTGAAACTCACCCAGGAGTGACAAAATTATGTAAAGAAGATAGAGAAAAAAAAACACCAGCATGTGCTTAGTACATGCAAGGGTATTTGAATTCAGGATACTTAAAGGAAAGTAAGGAACACATAAAAGAAAAAATTGCAATTTGGTTAACTTCTGGAAGCACACGACAGCTGAATGTGGCTTCAAAAGACTGAAGGCAGTTAACTACAGGGACTGATTCAAGACTGATGTATTTCAGAGAGGACAATGGCATTCTGCAGCAGACAGAGGGTTGATGTCTATTTTACAGAGACTGTTTGCTGTCTTTACAGATGCCTGATATGGAAACAAGACATCATGGAGGACTGCAGCAAGAGAGCTCCTATAAGCAGAGTTTAAATTTGGATACTCTTTTCCAAAAGAATTGTGTGTTATTTCAGCTCTTTGTTTTTCTCCCTCATGCTTGATGGTCTTTACTTTCTGTCCTGTGACTTCTCCCATTTTCACCCCACTTTATCACCTCCAACTTATGTGCCATTGTTTTGGCTTCTGTCCCACCATCACTATTCACAAATCACTGATAAAAAACTGCAGGCACCTATGATAGCACTATTCATAACCCTTAGACTAGTTTTGTGTAATGGAAGCCTACAAGAAAAATACATTCCTTGGGAGTCATCACAAGCTGACAAAGTTTTAAAGTCCAAACAAAGAGGCATAGGAAGTCCAAACAAGATAGCACTAGGAAAACAGGCTCAGCCTGACTAAAAACAAGAGGTCTGACAAACAGCATGCACAGACCCATAGCTCATTTCTAGCACTTGTTCCCCAAGCTGCAGAGAAACGCTGTGATGAAATCATTTCATTCACTGGTAATGAACCTGGGCAGAGGGTACACAGACAATAAGGCATTCCCAAGTGCTGGACCTTTGGTGGCAAGCACAGCTGAACTTTCAAGCTGTTAAGGATACCATAGCAATGGCTGGGAAAGAGAAGGACCCCAAAGTTCAACAGCTGTATTTTCCCATGCTATTACTGGTCCTGCAGTGGGCACCACAGGGAATCAGAGCCAATGTTTTAAAAAACACTACCCAAAGTTTGACTTCTTTGTTTGTACTGAAGCACCTACAACCATATCCTAAGCTATGTAGTAGCTCTTGCCGTCCTCAGTGGAAGAATAGAGCAGTATTTTCCAAGTACACAGTTTTGTACTCTGTATACAAAATATTTCAATAATTGAGTTTGTGCAACACACACATCTTTATTCTTTTAAATCCCCCCCCTCACACATGATTTCCAGCAGCAGTCTCAGACTGTTTCACCCAGTTTTCAACCAACTTCACCCAGCTGCAAAACAGGGGCTGCTTGCTGGGTGCTCTGGGGAAGGCTGATTAGTACAGCAGACAGAATTGTTTGTTTCCCAGCTGTAGCCTTCATTTCCATTTTTTAGATATATATATATATATATTTTTTAAACCTTAGCTACTAAGCAGTTTTCTCATTAAGCAGTTGTAAAACAAAATGCATTTCACTTTCCTATATTAAAACATCTCAGTGACATGGCAGAAAAGCTAAAACACAGCGATTAAGATATCACTTCAATTTATTTTCTGATTTCAGCTATCAAGGCCCACACACCCCAGGCAGTTCTCTCATAAAACAGGTGCTGAAGGGCACAAAACTCGTACCTCCTCTCTGCAACTCTTGCCCTGGGATGTTACCGCTTTAGCGCATCATAAGTGATTGCAAAAACAGCAGCATCTCCAATATCAAAATACAGAGAAGCCTTATAAAAATTAATTAGATCTAAGAGAGGAAAGACAACAGATATCTGTGTCCTGTGCCAAACTGTTAAAGGAAAAAGAGTAAAGCAGACCGGTTTACAACATTGGAAAAGAATTAATCTGACTCATACAATTACTGAAGGACATTTGTCTCCACAGCCCAGTAGGCATCTGCATTTTTCATCCTGTTGAGCAATATTTCCAACTTTTGATTTCTTTGCCTTGTTAGCAACTAACCCTTTTTGTCCTGTTGCTTTTTAACAGTTATTCAACTCAAAGTGAAACATGAAATATCCGGAACATCTACAGAGGATATTTGCTACATAAATTAGATGATGGAGGAAAAATACTGAAATCCCCTCAGGATGGTTTCTGCGGGGAAGATGCAGAAATTAAGGAATGTCACTTCTCATCATTACGCCTATGGAAACAGAAATTAAGTCTATATAACGAGCTAGTGGAGCTCCTTACAATGGAATACTTGTCCCTTAGGTAAGCCAAGAATTAACAAGTTTGTCTATGTGAAATTACATACCAGCAGAAGTTTGCTGCTTTGCCTAGATTTTAGGAGAGGCCATTAAAGTCTCAGCATTAACACACAGCCACCAGGGAAAGACGATCATTTTTTAGACTACATTTTACCACATTTTTGCAGAAGACACACCAAATTGCAGTACCACTCTAACAGCCATGTTAATCAAAACATTAAGATCTTTCATAACCTCCAGGATTTCTGAAGTTATACTAAAAAAGAGCCAGGGAGAGGAGTGCTAGGGAGGCTGGGGATTTCTTCTGTCCTAGGCTACAGATGAGCAGAGGCTCATCAACTACAGCGATGTTTTAAAAGGGCCACTCAGCCCACAGCAGCACCAAATTAGGGCAGCTACTCTGTCTACAGCAGAAAATAGCTCTGCTAAGCTGATTTTGTGAGTGGCTCTTCCGCAGTTCTTCAGGCCCGCTCAAAAGCTGCACACAAACGTAGAATTTGTTGCTTAAAACCTTACATCCAACTGCAAAAACTCCAGACTATGTGAAGTACCCAAAGAGCACATAATGAATGAAGGCTATTGGAGGGCACGATACAAAAGTCTCCTGCCGGTCCCTCTTCTGCCTGCACCGTTTGCAACATGCAATGGGGAAGTGCTGAGGGCGAGGTAGACGCCTTCTCATGTGGCCTTCTATCAGCAAAACAAACACACTGGTTGCCTTTAAACTGTGGATATTGTCAAGTTAACTATTACCGTTGAGTTAATTATTGCTACTGTTCTTATTATTTTCCACCCATCATCTCTCCTGCAACGACTTACTAGCTTTTCTGGAGAACAAAGCGTGTCTGCGGGTAATGATTTCATTGCTTTTCCTCCTCTGCCTGCCTCTCAATCCCTCTTTTACATTGAACAATCATTTATATGGTAGTTTAATTAGCTAATTATGAAAGTGTTTGGGTATTTTAAGGAGGAAGAATCACTGTTTACTCGCTAGTAATTAAGTGGGTTGCATTTGATTTCAGCATTGGGAAATCTATGAGTATTATTTTTTCCTATGTGGCAGTACCAAAATATTAAAAACATAATTATTTGCTTATATCACGGCACCCTGAAGAGTGAAGTAAATTTCTATGATTGTAGTCTCTGGGATTCTGGTGGATTATCACCAGTATGTCCAGATCGGTTTTACTTATTAGGGTGTAGAAAGTGCAGCTGAGAAAGAGACACTAGTTACAGACAGAAAGCCTCACTGCATTTTGAAGGCTTTGCAGAATACTCAATTCACCTGTCTGCTGTCAACACCCACGCAAACAGATTCTAGCTCCTTTCTCTCCTTCAAGGGTAAAGGCAGAAGCAAGCATCCAAACAGGTCTTCTACCGTCCCTGTGATCTGCATGCAGCAGCTGTTCTGGGAAGTCAACATTTATCTTGAGAGCCCAGGAGAAGCTCTGTGTACAGCAAGGCTCTGCTTGCTTCTCTTGACGCTAACAAACAAGACAGGTTGCCACAAAACAGCAGCATGCCTGGGTGGAAGGAATGGGCAAGAGCAGCGGCAAATGAGATGGGGCTGCTCAGCCTTTTTGCCCCCTCCCAAGAGGTAGGGGCAGCTGCACATTGACTGTAGTTGGGCTCTGCCCTGAAAGGTAAGCCAACAGATTTTGCAGCCTCAGAAATATAGGTTTTTTTAAATGCATAGACTATGAAGCACAGCAAAACCAACAAAAAAATCCCAACAAACTAAATGAAATTGCTCATGATGTACCTCTGATCTTCATGTTTCCAGGATCAGGTTCTGCATGTGGCACCCATCCCTCATTTCCAATAGGGGACAGTATAGAATGAGACGAGTGACTCAAACAATACAGTATGAAGGCTTTGGCATCATTAGCCTCTCCATTTAAGAGATTTACATTACTCAGTAACTCTTAATTAAACACAGTGTTAAGATCTCTGCTACCAGAAGGTACAAGGGAGCAAAGCTTCTGTCTCAAATGAAGCCCTTCCACCATTTGCAGCCCGTAGCTCATACCATGAAAGCACATGAAAAAAAAAAAGACATGATAAGTGTTAATTTTGATAATACAGAATGAGGAACAAAACATTTAGTGCACTGTTTTGGTGCACTAAACACATGTTCTTGTCAGGATGCTTTATAAAAGAGTAGAAAGAGGAGATGCCTGTAGTTTATCCACAGTTCAGTTCCCACCTGAAGGCCAACTTTTCTTCCCAGTGGGGAGAAAACTAGCAGTACTCCTATAGTTTCCAGCAGCATTGCTTCCAGATTCACTGATGTATAAGATAGGTCATTTCTTGGGGGGGAAGGGGGGGAAAAAAAATAAAAGAAAAAAAAAGTATTCCACCTACAGCACACACGCACTCACACAATCTGCCCCTACAGCTTGTTCCTTTTCAAGGGAATTTTACTGGAGTTATGTCAGATCTACCACATTCCATTTTGTATTTCTATACTGCTTGTGGCTCCTTTCAGATTTATTTTTCTAAAAGCTCTGTATTGCAAACCAGTACAAACTATAACAACAAATAGATGTACAAATCCTGAATTTGCCATAGAAGGTCTTCGCAGGAACAATAGCAATTAGGTTTCAGTTGTTTATCTTTGATTCATAGTTTCTTGTTTTGGTGCATAATTTCAACTTCTCTACAGAAACAGACTAGAATTTTACTCAACTTCAGAAGACAGAGATATCACAAAACAATCAACTACTGGGAAACTTGAGGTAAAATTGTGGGATTTGACTAGATACACAGATTAGGATAAGCATGCAAGCAAAGTCCATCCTAACCCACTAGAACTTATCCATATTCAAATTTCAGCTTCCAAAAGGTCCCCCCAGCTAAATCCATCTTGCAGTGTGAACTGAAGGTCATTAGAGATGGGCCCAGCTGCAACAGTAGGGGAGGGGAGTGAGTCCAGGAGTCAAGGACCCAAGCTAAATATAACTGGCCATCAGCTTCATCCTGCCTTAACCTTGAGGCTACTATCAAAGCATTCCAGTGAATTACAAGCGCTTCGGTATCATCTGAAAAGAAGGCTGCTCTCAGGTATTCATACCACCGCAAATCACAGCTTCGCAGTTTATTAATGACACATGTGCTGTGAACTTAGATATACGAGCCTGGAGTCTGTGTCCTTACACCACTTTCTCACAAGTACAATTTCTGTTAACCTTCAGTGCAGCAACAATTCGAGAGCAGTCTGTTTCAGCATCTCATGGTTAATTAACACGTTAGCCATACACACAACCTTTTACAGCTTAAGCACTTTTAAGATCCAGTTTATGTCCATTTTCATAACCTAATTATCAGTTACCGGTATTCCCACAGTCATGTGGGCATCTGAATTGACTAATGAATATTAAAGGTTAATACTTGATGGAACATCTTGAGACAATATATTATCAAGATCTATAGTGGTGACAGCTGTTAAATTATGTGAACTACCTAAGAGTGCATCCAGTGACTTGCAGGTTGTTCACTGAGGAAATGGCCAGAGCTGCAGAGCAGCGATTAGCCTGAAAGCTTGCAGCTGAAGTTACACTTGAAGTTGTGGCAAAACCCTCCAACATTCGGAATTACTTGGAATCAAATAACTACACAGCCTGCCTTGTGCAGAGCCCCCCACTTTAGTGGGCTCCCTCCATTCCACACAATTAGTACTGTTCATACATTTGAAAAAATCTTTACAGAATTGTTCCTTCTGCTCCAAAACTTCTCTCTCAACAACTCATCTATGTGAACAAGAGTCAGTAAGAGATAAAATTGATGATACAAACTTTTTAAAGCTTCACCTTCATTAAGAACGTTTCTCATTCTGTCTAATCAATGTAGCCACAGTGTCCCTCATGTTTTTCTCTGGGCATTACAGTCATTATGACTCAAGATCTCTAGATTTTTCTCAAGTCTGATCTCTTACAGATACTAACATTGGCAGCCAAGGACAGAGAAATTGAAATTTCTACAATGCCCCATTAACCATTGCTTTCCAGCCTCAAAACCACAAGAGAACATACTGCTGAGCAGAGAGGCCCCACAAATGCTATATATAAACCTTCAATTTCGGTTTCTATTGTTAACAAAGGGTAAGGGAGAAGGAGAGAGCAAGAAATGAACAAACAAAAGAGGGATTTCCCATTCTTTCATCTTTTGCCCCAAAGAAACCCTGTTTTTCTCTTTTGACAGAGAACACCGCACACAGACACACATGTTAGCTTGGCAGCAGTCAAGTTACTAACAGCATGGAAAGGAAAGGCAGGAAAAACAGTTGCAAATGCAGAAACAGGACATAGTTGCAAAACATATTCTCCCCTGCAATGTCCAGTCAACTTCTATTATGATTATGTTATACAGATGGAGCTTTACCATTTCTCTTCCAAATCTCTTCTACAATCCAGGCAGCCTCACATTTGGTATGTTTCCTTGTACCCGAGTCATCATTTTATCTGATTTCCTTTAATTTCCTTTCTCCCAAGGAGTTTCCAAACCCTACGAATACTCTTTTTTGTCTTTTGCAAAAAAAAAAAAAAAAAAGCACTAACCAAATGCTTCAGAAGTATAGCATTATTTCTGTACTAAGGAATCAGTCCGTTTTTTCTTTTAATTCAATGCTTAGTAGCAAAAAAGAAGTCTACCAAAATAGAATCAGAGATTTTTTAAACCAGGGCGGGAAAGGGAGGACAGATGCATCCCCAGAGAATGCAAAATAGAAATGAGGTTGAAAAGGGAATTAGGCTCCAGTAAAGTCACCTTCATTCTTCTTGACTTCTTCATTTTGAGGGTGACAGAGCACTGGAACAGGCTTCCCAGAGGGTAGTGGAGTCTCCTTCTCTGGAGATATTCAATACCCGTCTGGATGCTTTCTTGTATAACCTACTAGACGGAACATGCTTTAGTAGAGAGTTGGCCTCAATGATCTCCAGAAGTCTCTTCCAACCCCTAAATATATGTTCTTCTGTGACACAACCACAAACTGCGGTAACATTAGAATAGGGGCCATGTGCAAACCAGAAATTATCTTCCCGTTATGTACACAGCAAATTGTCTTGCAAAATGGATCATTAATCAGAAATGGATATCCTATTGCATGTACTAATATTCCCTAACTAGCATCCAGACTACAACCCACAGAGCATTAGAAAATAGGTCAGCCAGCCAAGCTGATAGCCCACAGCAAACTGCAGATGACCCTGGGTCACTCAGAGAGGAGAAGGGATTTCAAGTTAAGGGAGGGGTTCAGTTCTGTCCCAGAATTGGGCTACAGGATTGTTTCTTGGCTCAAGGTTCGTCAGCACTTGTAAGGATGAAATTGGTGACAGGAAAAACAAACCCCAAACAAGAGGTTTTGCTGCTGCTGCTAGAGAAAGCTGAGCACTCAACAAACACGGGGCAGCAATAAAGACAAAATGGACCCGGTACAAGCAGTTTGATTAGCACTGGGCTATAACTGATGTCTCGTTTACTCATTATCCAGAGCATGCCAAAAGCTCCCTCTCAGTCCCTGAGCCTGGATTTTCTTCTCAGGGAAGGACCACATGCCTCCAGGCACAGAGTTTGGAAGCAGCCAAGGAATACATTTAGACCTAAGCAGTGCAAAGCACTCTTGAATCTCACTGTAAAGCACTCTTGGATCTCACTGTTTACAGCTGGAGCGAACACAAGGACAGATGTGCATTGAGCAATGCCCCAAGGACTGGGATTCAGCCCTGTGCACTTTCTTTCTCCCTCCTATATCCAAAAGAACTCGAGTCCTTTGAATCAAGGCTTGTGCTGCCTGGAGTTATGGTTATGCTCAATAGTATTTCTCTATACCTTTACATGCTAAGAATCGGCTATTTTAAGTTATTCCTAAGTGGAAAATACATGAAGCTGCACATGAAGCCTGCTATGAGCTGTGTGCAAGTATTTTAATCCAGAGGTGAAAACAGTAGTTTACAGGTAAATGCATCAACCTTTCTTTCTGAAGTTAATCTCTGCCACTTCAAAACCAGCAGGAGCCTGGGCCTGGAAGAGAAAAATACTGTTCTCTGAGGTGGGAAATGTAAGCATTTCAACATTTCACTGAGTCTCAGGTACTCAAGCTTCACAGGACAAAAAATAGCCCATAAAAGAAGCCTTTTCCTTGCAGTTGCCTGCCCATGAATTTATCTTAAATCCATTTCATTCAGGACCTGAAGATCCTGTCGTTGGAGAAGGTCACACAACTAATCGTGGCATTTTGGGGACTGCTACTTAGCAGTCCCTTAGTCACTGTGAAGTTCACCACAAAGCAATGCTGTGTTGCATGCGCCAACACGTGTCCCTGCACAGGGACACCAGGCAGCTTTTAGATGTTTACTTACTGATCCTGTTTAGACGGGAAGCGTCAACCTCAGATCCTTACCCCATTACTGGTCCCATGAACCAGCTAGTTCTGCATCCTTCTTTCAGACTGATTTTTTTGTCTTGTTAAAATCTCATACATATTGCAGTTGTAAAATCCAAACCAATTGTGACCTTACTACTGGACTGGAAGGAGCCTAAAAAGAGGCAGGGCTCAGTTCTTTAATCTGTCTTTAGCTTCTCCAAGCTGGCATATTCTGGATACTCAATCATCAGAAGAAGCAAGAAGCTGACTTAAAGTTGTAATAGCTTCCAGAGAGGCACAGAAATGAACCACAGAAGATTACTTTGTGTTGTGTGCACATTATGGAAGAAAGGATACGTACAGTGATGTGAGTTTTGCTGACTTCGTAAAAGGGATGCAGTGTCACAAGCTGAGGCATCACACAAGCCTGAAAATGAGTTCTGCCTTGGAGTTTAAGTTTACTTTGTTTTCAAGACTGCTTGTGGTTTTTCCACAGTTAAAGGAGGAGACTCTGCAGAGTCCCCACACGTGAGGTCTCAACCTAAGGACTGCCAGAGAGGCTGAAGGCTCCTGCTCTGTTGTCACATTTTCTGCAATGTCTTCTGTGCAAGCAGGCATCAACATGAGCTGGCTCAGTAGGTGGTTAGCAGCACTCATCAGCCAAAGCTGCTTGTCAGGGATCTGGAGCCGCTGGGCTGACTCTCTGGGGCTGTCAGAGCTGATGAATTCACTTCCCAAAGCGGCCTGGCCACAAATACATGTGTGTTCTTTCTACACTTACACACACATACACTCACACCAACATTTTCTTAATAGGCAGCTGACAGGCAGGCAGATAATTTCTAATAACCTGGCTTATCATCACAGCTCCCAGTGACACGAAGCAGCCCGGGTGGAGGGTAGCACGTTGATCCACGACCTTTACCTACATCAGCAAGAGGAAGGACAAAACAACCAAGTGCAAGGACAGCAAAATGCAATATGCAGATTTGCTAACTTTAGACTCAAACTGCAGATGGGAGGGAAGGAGCTGAGGTGATCTAACCAAAGCATCAGAAAGCAGACAACTTGGACTTTCCTTTGGCTCACTGCTCACGCAGCGAGTGCCAGCAATTTAATCCTGGGAGCGCTCCAGGCCAGGCCTCACAACAAGAGATACCAGCCCAAGCAGCTGCCCTCGCAGAACATGCTGGCATGCTGCTCTCCTTTTGCTGTCTCAAGGTGGCTGGGTAAACACAGTCTTGTACCTGAGAGAATTTTCTCAGGACATTTCAAACAGATTGAGGTCATTCCACAAGCCAAGCCGCTTAACTCCTCCCCAATCCAAGGCCAGCATGCGACTTCACCCTCAGAACTAATCCATGACAAGTCAGTCACATCAGATGTTGGGAGGATTCAGATCAGCCTTCAGATAGTAGAGACAAAGCTTGACCAGAGTTATGTGTGCTATGGAGAGTGTGACTTTTCTTCTCCTTCCCAAACACTGATGGGAAAACAGCTGGGGCAGGCATGCAAGCATCTCATGAGATAGCACATAAGCAAAATCAAGATCCCTTTTAAATAACAGCTTTGAGATCTTACTCATCTGCTCCTTTTTTGTTCTGTCTGGTCTTGGAAAAGCCCACTTTCTATCCTTCCCATAGTGTCACCCCTGTCATTTCAATGTCCTTCTTTGCAGCTTTAGCCAGCTGGAAGAGTTACCCACTATCTCTCTGCTTTACTGACTCCTTGCAAATCACAGCTTAGTAAAATATATGCGTGAAACTCCCAAAGTTGGGGAAAGTGGGAGAATGGTGTATCAACAGATAACCAGGGAAACTGGCTTGCTAGTGCAGAAAAAGCAAACAGGGACACTTTCTATCATGGAACTTAAGCAAAGGGGCAGCTGCTGGCTGAGCACAACCCAATGAGAAGATGGTTCTTTCCATCAGTGGGAACTCAGTGAGAGTTAAAAGTTCAAGAGGAAAGGATGCCAATGTGCACTAGATAAATCTCTTAGGATTGCAGTAACAGGAGCAATGATATAAAATTAGAGATATCAGCAGTGACAAATTTGCTCAGAAAAACAGAGCCCGGTAAAAAACACAACCAAGATGTACTGGTTCCCAGCTGAGGACAGCTAACTGGGTCAGAACCATATAAAGATATTCTTTATGTGGCTATCTTATCTGCCTTCACTTGTGAAACAATCTGTGCATTATTGGTATTAATGGAGGACAAACACATGCTAAGAAATAGTTTTCTCCACATATCCAAATTTATTACCGTGGTATAAGATTTCTTTTTGCTTATCTAATTTATTTTTACAACAGTATTCCTAGGTCATTAGTTCACTAATATTTGTCCTAAAAGCAGCTTTAGAGAACTGAACTTAACAATATGTTACACTAACAATTTTTAGAGAACATTTAATGAAGAAAGCAAGGGATTACAATGTAAGACAAATCTTACGTTACTCATTTCCAGGAGACAGATCTTGCAAAAATACCCTGCCTCACTTGGGAGAAATGAAATAAGATTTCTACAGTATTTTAGAGGGAGCACGGGGAGGGGTGAGGCTGCAGAAATAGGTATATTTATGTTATGCAATGTAAAATTTTAAAAGAGCAACTTTTATTTGAGAGTGTCAAATAATAAATGAAGGAAAAAGTAGAGGAAGACACGATAAGGCCAGTAAGCAGGAAGATGAAAGTCCCTCACCAGACTGAAGGCTAGAGAGTGCAAAATGGGAAGCAAAAAACTGTGGGCCCTTGCACCAAAGGAGGGAGCTCCTGGAGCCCCAGATGCAGAGAGATCAAAGGAACAGCCTCGTCTGAGGGAGATCAAGGTTGAAAGCTACAGGCATGGGAAGAGAGGGCTCAGAAGGATGCACAGAGCCTGCAGCAGAAGGGAACAAAGATACAGTATTGAGGAGAGAGAGGCAAACACAAATTGTTTGACAGGGCAGGAAAACAGAAGGATGCATGAAACATTTTAAGAGTGCACTGAACTTATACAGCTGTGAAGCACAAGCTGTGTTGCTGCACTACTGTCATAGAATCACAGAATCATCAAAGTTGAAAGAAAAATCACCAAGATCATTTAGTCCAGCCGTCTATCTTCTACCAGTGATCCCCATTAAACCATGTCCCTTAGTACCACATCTAAAGGCTTCTTGAACACCCCCAAAGATGATGACTCTACTCTGTCTTGTTCTGTACGGCAACAAATCAATAAGACAAAAGACAAGAAGCATAAACATAAATAAATAAACTAACAAATAAAGAAACGAATTTAGGAAGCAACAATCCCAAAGACAGGGATGGTATCTCACCCAGGAACAACAGGCAGCAAGAACTCAAGGAAAGAGATATCAGCGGACCAGCTAGCAGGAGTTTAGCACATGGCATTTGTTGGAGTCCCTCCACGCATAAGAGGAGTGGAACTGCAATGACTCTCAGCAAAAGCAGTGGGTATAAAAGGTGTGGAAAACTCCTTTGTAGCTCCCCATGTTCATGTCTTCAAATATTGAAATGATGCTGAATTTTCTTATCAGAGTCTATATTCCATTCTTCAGGAAGGTCAACTGTTCAATGCAAACAAAATACAACACAATGCCCTTTCCTCTTGATATCATACAGATTACTTTACTTTATATTGGTGATTACAGGCCTGTAGCAAATACAACAGCTTACATACGTGACTAATATTAAGAAGTGTGTTTAATATACTCTGATTCCTTGCAACAAAATTTACTGTTTAGGGGAAGAGACTGCACCTTGTGACCAACAATTCTTTACCCTCCACATGAAATACAGAACTGGGGATCATAGTCAGTCAGCTCTAATCTACAGAATCACTGAACTACTTTTTCATTTGCACTGGTTTCTAAATGGATAAAGAATGCCAGGAAAAAATAATTAAAAAAAAAAACACACACAAAAACTGAGCATCTTTTACAGAACTGTGAAATTAGTGGCTGTAGGGAATATAGTATGCATGATGCATCTGAATTACAAGCATTTGACAAAGCATCTCAGGAAACATTACTCACAGACTTAATTCACTTCAGTCTTGATAGGAACAAAATCATCCAGAGCAAAAAACAGACTGAACAGCAGTAAACAAAATCCAGTTATTGGCATGATATCAAGTTTGCACACTAAGTTTATTACAGAGAGATACGTTAGTGTAGACTTCACCTAAGATGTTCATCACTGTTCCTGAAAAAATGCCTATTAATAAAGAATGATATGGTTATAAAATAAATATAAAATAAATGGTTGGAAACTAGTCAGGTCAAAAAGCAGAAGAGAAGAAAGGCTGAAGAAATGAGCTCCATACAGAGGCACTACCCACTGTTACAGAATAGCTACAAGGACCATATCTGGTGCTGTGAATTGCAAGAGCGCGGGATATCGCTGCCAGGCTCACTTTTGCCTACTGTGCATGGATGTCATTGTCCCTCAGTAACCTTGAAAAACAGCCTCAAGGTTCAAGATGTGCAAAGTAACCCCAGCACAGCTGAAGGGTTGCATAGGGCTGTCTGAAGGGTTTTGTGGCCCATAACACAACCATGATTGAACACCTCCGCAACTCCAGACAGACACACGCAGAGAGAAAAGCTGACGGTGTTCACGTGACACAGTGCTCAGATGAGCCTCCACAGTAACTAGAGCACACCAGATCTGCTCTGCATGCACAATTTATTGGCACAGGTACATCAGCAGCCTTTGCAAGATCTAAGTGCTGGCATCCTCAAAAAGAGAAGAAAAATTACAGTGAGTCTCTTTTCATATGTGATATTTTATATGCGTGGGAAATCCTGTAATAGGATATCTGGGAAATCCCACATTGGTTCAGGGGTTTTGTGACTTTCTCTCAAGACCACATATTAAGATGGTTCTGATTTAGGGACGAGCACACCAGAGAACAGGGAGACCTAGTCTCCATTTCCAGCACGCTCAGGAATATTTCATTCACTTTGAAACATCTCATTAACTAAAACAAAAATCTAGCTAATGTGGACCAGAGGAGAAACAAGAACAACCGGGGGCTGACTTAAAGGGAGACATAAAGAAAATAAAACACACAGACTTTGGCTCAGAGACAATAAAGAAGGAGAATGCAACAAGAAAAGACAAATACTTGAAGGCTATAAACACCAAGAAAGGAGAGGAATTTTGGTTTGTGCAAGAAGTAGTAAACCTAGGAGTAACGACATTAAATTAAGGAAAGATAAACTTTCATTGAAACATCAATTTGTCTTTACAAGTAGTTCTAGTACGCTATCAAGCATTCCTCTAAAAAAAAGTTCAGAAGATCCATTGCTTTGGGTACTTAAGAGGATTTTGGACAAATAATTGAAAGTGCTCTGTAGGGAAAATATTCTGTACTGAGAGCCAGAAATGCCACATGATTTAGTAAGTTTTTGTCTTACTGTGACTTCTCTGAATCTCTATTTTGAAACAAAACATTAGAATGAGATTTTCTAGCACGGGAAGATGGTGAAAGATAATTTGTCTTGTTTTGCTCAAGAGGTCCTGCAAATTATACAAGTTTTATACAGTGCTTATTGGATGCTCTTGGCATAATTGAATCTAACCTCAAAGTAACTCTTAAAGGAAAGACCAAGTAAGAACTAAATATTCAGACCTTGGCAAAGGAGACAGTAATGGAGGAAAACTCAGCAGAAAACAAATATCTGAAGGATATAAAACACAGTGAACCAAAGTAAAGAGAAGGAAAAGAACTCAGGCAGTGGCAGCTTCAATGACTTCCTCTTAGTACAGAACTGGACAATGGCAAAGCCAAGAATCAAACTCAAGTTTCTCAAGAAGTTGGGCACTCTGGATTCCCTTTCTATGCCTGCTTACATCATTACTAAAGCTAATTTTATCTAAAGTCAATTTGGGTAAGTTTAAGCTATAGGCGGTAATTAGAAGCACGCTAGAAATCACAAAAAGTGAAAGATATGTTCAGCTCTCAATCACTTGGTAGAATGGACATATTCAGCTGTATTAATGTAATCATAAATGTTAGAAAAGACCACTAAGATTATCTAGTCCAGCCATCAACCCATCACCACCATACCCACTTAACAGAACTTTTCAAATGAATGGGACCCTTATATACTCTGAAGTATGAAAATAAAAGAATTGTACCTGTTACACGTGACAATGATTGCATATACAAAGCCTTCTGCTGTTCAGATATTAAAATATAGGGGCAATTTTTGTACCTGTTAGAGATTGGAACAGACATTTCTGACTGTAGATGAGGTTGCTGATGCTTTCTACCAGCTAAAACAAACTTAGTGTGGCTAAAGAGCACTTCTCAAATCTTTCTTATAGAGGAAAGACAGAATGCTTGTATGTGCAACTGAATGTCAGCTATGTCCCACTCTGCTAAGTGTCAGCAATGGCTTCAGATAATCCAGGCAGCTAGATTTGGAAATCTTCTTTAAAAGCCTAATGATTAATCAGGTCTGTTTTTGCAGTATTAGTACTGACAGAGGTCACAGACAAGCTGATGAGAAGAGCCCAATCCCTCAAAAATTAATTCAAAGCCTGCAAAAGGGATGAAGCAATTGCATCACCAGTGGAAAAGAAAATATCATTTGGAAGTCAGTGCTCAATAGCTGAAAAGGAATGCAGCAGTTGGATCCCACTGGATCATTTTTTAGTGCCTACAGCTCTGACACAGTGTTTAAGCCTTCAGGGCAGTGCTGCGCAAATACCACTGCTGGACGCTGTTGAAGCTATGACAGCGAAAATTAACATGGGATTATAAGGAATGAGGGGCTTGAAGGTAGGGTGAAATTGCAATTTCACCTAGAAAATAAAACATAGTGGCTGCATCTGCAAAGACAGTGGTGCTGAACTTGTACTGCTGACAGATACCTGGCACTGTGGCTGTGAATCTACTGGCTCACTTTGGCATGTGCATTTCCACAAGTTGTGGCCTTTTGAGATGGCTTCTCCAGCCAAAATCCAGCATGGGCAGTACCTCATCTTCTCTCCTTAAAGGGAAATGCACTGCCATGGCACAGACAGGAACAGCTTCTAGCCTTTCATCCCAGCACCAGGCTGAGAATGCAGCAGGGGAAATGAGCATCTAACCGGCTGTTGCATGAACTGTACTGCAGTTTCCCAGAGTACATCCATACTGCGCTCTCTGCTTTGAGAAACTCAGTCTCCCAGAGAAAGAATTTCTGGCCTTGAACTTACAGGCTTCCTCTCATCTGTGAAATGTGATTTTTTCTTTTAATTTAGCACTTTTTTTTTTTTTTTTTTTACAGGAAAATTGAAAGAACAAGGGGTGAAGGGAACAGCATTACTTACATTTATTGCATAAAACAAATAGAAAAGAAAGCATCTGAGTTGTCAGAGTCACAAACATAGCAGAGGCCAGGAATGGTGATAGGGTGCTGTGCTGCATCTCCCTCTTACCCTGCACTCATCTGAGTTTCCCCTCCACATCATCTGTGCTCATCTGTCCTTTACAATGCCATGTGTCCAGAAAGAGGCCATGCTGAGCCCGCAGCAACCTCCAACTGCTTCTATTTGTAAAACTGTAGAACAGCTCAGGTTAAAAAGAACCTTGAAGATCCTCTAGTTCCAACCCCTGCTGTGTGCAGGGGTGCCGCCCACTAGATCAGGCTGCTCAGGGGATTTATCAGCTAGCACATGCCCCTGCTCACTGCCCCTCTTCACACCCCACTGGTGCCACAACTCCTTGCTCAGGCCAAGGCAGGCAGCAGTGGAGCAAGGGAAGCTGTCACTTGTAACAGCTAAATGCAGCAGTCTTTTTAATGAAAAAGCTGAAAAAGGCTTAAGGACAAGTGTTGGCCAAAATATGAATCACCACCGAACTGCATTTGCAAAGATCCCCATATAAGGAAATTTCAGTAATCCTCCCAAGCCCCCTGCACGCTCAAATACCCCTGAACTCGTGCTGGTATTGTGCCAAGTACACGTGTGGCTATGCGTATGCATACACATGTCCTACCTGGGAAAAATAACAAAAGAGAAAGATCAGAGCAACTACCTTAAGAGTAGTTGTGGGCAGTAGCGTGGGAGCAGTGAATCTATATTACCACTGTAATCAAAAGGGGAAGTCATCTACCCGGCTTGGAAAAATCTGCAGAAGTGAAGCGAGTCCCCACCAGCTCTCTTTGTCAGTGTGCTATCCTACTAAGAGCAGCACAGACGAGCTGCCTTGATGTGAGCTCCTCCTCTGCACACACAGACACTGGAGAAAGTCTGCATCAAGCTCTGCAGAGCCCTAGAGCATGAGGAGCAGCACTGTGCACGCAGGGAGTCCGAGCACAGGCACTGCTCAGCTCCCGACCACTTTCTTCTGAAAAGAAGATCCCCTTATAAGGCGATGCAAGGCTCTCTCTTTGGGGCTTAGCAGTAGGTGGCTGTGGAGGGATTACACACACACACACACACACACACACACACACACTCTCAGCTCAACATTTTAACTCCTTCCTTGGTGATGAGGGTTTGAAGGTGCTGTG
>JAOWBP010050528.1:0-19044 GCA_028571105.1 Tragopan temminckii
AGTGGGAGAGAGGCCTCTTGATAGCAGGTCCTGTTCATCCTTGCTTCCACCTTGCTGCTTGGAGCTGCTTGTGCAACAGCCACAGCATATGACTGTGTCTCTCAGGCTGGGGGACTTAGAGGATGTCTGGAGATTTTTTTATTTTTTATTTTTTGGCTGCTTTGCTGTGCTGCATTCCCGTAGCAGCACAGCCACAAACACACGGGCAGCACTGTGCTTGAAAGAATTTTTAATCCAACCCCACTCAGATAAATCCCTGTGGCTTTCCCCCTTGGCAGTTAGTATTGCTGTATGACTAGACAGTTAAGAATACATAAAAAAACATCAGACAAGATGCAAGAACTGCCATGGTAGGCCAAACAAAAGTCTTTCTGTAGCAAGAAAAGCAAATCCACCAAAAGACATATGGCAATATTTCTCCTGTATATGCTCCCAGCCTGCTGGCCATCAGCTGCTTAGGGACACCCTGTTCCCTTCAGGCCACAGCTTGCACCTTCTGGTACTACTTTGGTTGCACATAACATTGTCATTACAGCAACCTGGGAGACTGCAAGTATGGATGAGCATTTTGCTGTGTTTATCAGTATAAAGACTGTGGAAGGCTGTTTTGCCCATGAGTTTGGCATGCAGGTGCCATTCTATGCAGAATGGAAAAGATGAGAAGAGTAGTATTTTAGCAGAAAAAAATAGAAAAGTCACGGGGAAAGAAATAGAAAAAAATGCATCATTAATTTTACATCTATCGCTTACGGATTACACTCTTGTGTTGACTGGCTTCCTCAGATTTGACAATAAAATGTAACACATGGATAATTTTTAACTCCAGCCTGGTAAATGTCAGCTATCCACTGCTCCCACTGCATTAGCAGATAGGTTGCCAGGCTGAAGTGAATTAATTAACTGCCAACAGTAAAAACATTTGCAGGGATGGAGGGAATTAAGACATCCCATAGTGCAAGAAAATGCTCTGGCATTACCCCAGTAGAAAGTTAATCAGCGGGGCCATGAACTCCTGAACCACACTGCATCCCCTGAACTTGACTTTTCTGACTGCAAACTGAAAGAAGTCTCCATGTGAGCAGGCTGGAAACATCTGCTGCACAACAACTACTTTTCCTTGCACATGCAGCTGCCTCCATTTTCCTATTTGCCAGGCTTAAATGAGTGAGCTGTCAGTGCAGCCACCTTGTACGTGCATGCCCTTCATGACTGGAGAACTAGGGGAATGCCACCAAACTGGATATAGGTCAGCAAACAAGGATGGGTGGAGCTTTAAGACACCGAGTCTTTTCCCCATACTATATCCTTCATGCTCAAGAGCATCCTGCAAGTCAGAATTGGCCAGAAACGCGGCCCTTTTCATGGACTGTGTTTTCTGTTAACATGCTTTTTTAATTAGATTGTAAAGAAAACTAAACAATTTCTTCCTTCCTGCTCATATGGTTCTCCTTAGAGCCACCTTCTTCCCACCATCCCTCCTCCTCCTCCAGAACAAAGAAACATTCCTCATTTTGCTCACGGCGTTGTTTCCAGAAAGAAGCACTTCCATGGAGCGTGGCAGGATACTGTGCCTCTGCTCCCATATTTCAGATGCCAGAACTGAACTACCGGCTGAGTCCTTTCAAGCAATAACATTCCAGTGCAGAGTGGCATTTGCCCTTTTCCCTGTACTCAGTGCTGCCAGCAGTGTGATGACAGGCCAGCGCTCCCAGAGACAGTGGTTTAATCAGTGTCTTGACTCAGGTAGGATCTTGCCAGCTGTGGGTCACTTTCCCTGCCTTGCTGTCCCTTGTTTGGTTATTGCTAAAGATTTTTCTGCTAGCTATGCAATGTGTTGCCATGATTTGTTTTTCTTAAGGCAAAAATACCCCTGGCACAGAAATACGGTCTTTTAGCTGCCACAGGTGGGCTGAACAGTTCAGAGTTGGTTCCCCAGTTGATGTTTTCTCTCAACCAGGTCTGTTTAAAAATAAATTGTTTAGGTTCAGTTTTCCATTAAGGGCATCCATTCCTGTGTTCAGATAGAAAACTGGGCCAGAAAGAAAACCTGTAAGTTGGACTGTAAGTGTAAATCTAAAAGAAAAGAGGACAGTTGGGCAAACAGGAGATAAGCCCTTCTTGCTAGGTGGAGGAAAATCTCTGATGGATTGAATGGATGGATTATGGAGCTCTGTTTGACTGGAGGTATCGCTCCTGACTTAGAGAACTTGGATCTGAAGGCATGTGGTCCAAAGACAGGCTGAAAGGTTCTGAGATCTGTGAGTGGAGTAGTTCAAAACTTCCTGCCTGCAAGAAAAACCTTGAATATGATTGCACATAGAGGGAATTAGCCTGTTGATGTCTCAGTTCATCTCCAATTCTTCTGGCTGGAATATACAAAGTCCTAAAATTCCAATAAATAGTTTCAGTCACAGCTGAAGGTTGAGTCATGTGAAGATGGGAGGACACAGCAGGGCAGAGTGTGATGCACCACATGTTTTTCTCCATTTGAAATGCATTATTGAAGACTTAGGTGGTGCTGCAGTCTCCATGTCTAAGTTCAGTAGCTGCTATAACCTGCTATGTGCTGCTATAAAATGTTCTCCTCCAGAATCTGCACATCTTGTCAGGTCTGGCGTTCCTTTTTAAACATAAATGTTCCTCTAGTGCAGGATCTTTTTGACAGATTTTTTCAGCTAATAAGTCAGAAGTTAAGGAAAATTGATTATGTGTTTGTATTTCATATGTAAGGTCTGTTCCTACTAAAAAAATATTTTTATATAATAAAATATATAGAAATAAATGGTATGGTTGTGGTGCAGGGAAATTCTTAGGTCAGGAAAAGAAATTACTCATTCAGTTTTCAGGGGGTCTATATGAAGACACGGTCTTTTCTGAATACAAAGTGGTAATGTGGACTGTTCATTCAAATTGAAAATGGTTAACTTGCCAACAGATTTTGATTAGCCAAAATTTTATGCTTGGAAATTTACATCATTTCTTAATCCTGTTCCATAAAACTATATGGCCATACGTAAGTGTTTAACATCACATTTATAGGAATTTGATCCAGTTTAGCACATAGTAAATTAGTTTCATGAAGGTTGCTTGCTCTATGCTATGCTGTCTGTTCCTAATACTCTGCCTGCATGACATTCCACTCTGCCCATATGTTCCATCCTTGAGATAGAAAAATATAAATTCAAGATGAGGAGATTAGGACCACCCTAGAATATGCTGCCTTTACTTTTTTTTTTTTTTTTTTCTGAACAAGAATCCTGTATTTCAGTTTCCAATAAATCAAGAAAAAAGATGATAAGTATTCATTTGCAGATGATACTGGATATGGACCTGCATGGATTTACTGCAGGAGTCTTTTCATTTGTTTGGGGTTACAAGGCTGATGTCATGTTTTAGGCTCAAATCAAAGAGAAGAGCAAGGTGTTTGTTTTTAACACGGCATTCCAATCAGTAAGAAGCACAGACAAGTCACCCAGGTGATCAAAGTCTGTTTTTAACTAGCTGACTTACAGAGTTAGTATTAATTTTTTTTTATTTGGGTCAGATATGAAAGGATTTAATCCCCATATAACTAATCCTCCCAAGAGCTAATTTAAATGGAGACAGATCTGTCAATTACAGCACTGCTCTACTACTCAGTAGAATTTTTGAATTACTGAGGCTTAATTTAGCCTGAAAATTTGTTAAGTTACTCTGTTACTATTTCAAATAAAATGGAAGCAAGTGATGGAATTGAGGAAGGAGAAGTTTAGGATTTTTCTCATTAATGCTGGATCCCTTTGACTTAAATTCTGTTTGAAAAGCTTGCTCACATTTGCAAATCTTGATGCCATTTCTATATTTTTTGGTCAAATACTACAAAAATGCAAATTCAAGGCAAACAAAACAATATTTGAATTCGTCAGTTTATAGAATGAGCTTTCTGAGCTGCTGAAAAAGAAATCTAGATGTTTAGTGCTAGCATTTTCTTGTTAAATCCACTTGTTATTTTGAAACAAGTTTAGTTTTTATACCTGAGGAACATATTGAACCATCTACCAACTCCTTCACTCTCAAAGTAAAATATTTCATGCAAGACTGAACAGAACCTTATGTTTGACCAAAGACAAAATAAGATGACTATTAATTGCTATGTAAATAATCAATATTTTAGAATTCAGATTACTCTAAAATAGTGCATTTGATTTGAGGTGAGCCCAAAACATCTGTTACATGCATAGCTCTTCTCTGGGTGTCTGAGAAGCCAAACAGCGTGACAAGACCTTGTCAAGAGTTCAGCAATGGAACCGAATCAAAGGTTGCAGAGAACACACTAATTCAATTACAAAAAATGTTCTCCGTACATCCAGATTTGGTTAAAATTCATCATTTTCGAGTCCTGTTCCACACAACAGTTCTCTCAGATTCCATAGTGACAGTGCAGCAGTGTCTTAATAGTACTGGAGAAGACAATGACATAAGCAGCCTTCTTAAATTGCCAGAAGCTGTGCATTTGCTAATAAATATAGCTCAGTCTTGGCTGATTAAATGTGGAAGTAATTTATCCAATTGAAATGCTCACACTTCTGCCAAGATATGCATACATATAGTTTTCACTGAGTTGATCAAAAGTAAAAGACATGCTAACATGAGGATCTCCTTGGTTCAGGATAATGTCTCTCAAGTTCAACCCCTGCTTCCTCTCCCAGTTTGCTGCCACTAAACATAAGGACACATTCAGAAGAGAAAATCAGGATTCAAAGCTACTTTCCTGGGTTCTTTTTTAACCCATTGGTGTATCGAGCTTTCTGCCCCTATGTTGTCTTCTGCATCACACATTTTACCATTCACGTTCTCTGAGAAAAAAAGAACTTCTTTCTCCTACAGTTCATTTTTCCTTGGTCAGCTCCACATTGGACACTTATCAAATTCTCTTTCAACAAGGTGTTTGGGTTCTTACAGCTTTCAGGAAGCACTGGAAGGGATCCTTTGTTTTATTGTGGCCAGTCAGACAGGGTGTTTGCACTTCCCTGCCCCTGAGAGACTCTGGAGGCTGTCGGCCCCTCTCTGTGTCAGTTCCCTTCTCCCTCCAAAATCAGCCATGGGTGCCTCATTAACACTGAAAGATCGTGAAAACATTCCCAAGGCATTGCTCAGTCATAGGGATGTTTGTCCTCCCACCCTGTGGCTGTGTAGCAGAGAGGGGACCATAACACATGAGGCACGCAGTTCTCTGGTGCGGCACAGGCTTCCCAGGGCAGTGGTGCAGTCACCGTTCCTGGAGGTGTTCAAGAACTGTGCAGATGTGGCACTGAGGGACGCAGTTAGTGAGCATGGTGGGAATGGAGTAGGTGATCTTTGTGGTCTTTTCCAACCGTGATGACTCTGAATCTGTGGGGACAAATTGCTGGAGACACCAGGAGGTTTTTGCTGCTTAAAGGAAGTGGCAGCTAGCGCAAGTGGACCAGGAGAGATGTGTTTGCTGCCTTATCATTCCAGTGTCCCTCAGTGCAAAACCCTGTTCTGATCAAGTGCTTCCTAGTTGTGTGTAAAAACAACAAATTCACTGTGTCAGGCTTTTTTCCCCTTTTCCTCCCACTTATTTATTTGCTTTTTTCTGAAGTTTAATGCTCTGTAGGCAGTTTAATAAAATATGACAGTAAGGATATCAACTTGCCTGTGCTATAATTCATTGGTTTCACTTAGCACTAGAAACTTCCTGTAACTGCTAGACAGATAAAGGATGAGTGGCTCGGGAGCCAAAGACATAGCTTTTATTATTCAGTTACTTTTTAAGCTTTTTTTTGCCTGAGATAATTGCTGAAAATAGCACTGCTGGTAAAAGCAGTCCTAACATTTATTTCAAAGTGAATCACCAAGAATAAAGGGCCTTGTTATATGAGAATTAACAAAGTTGTTTTTCTGTATTTTGTTCCTCTAAGAGCATTCAGAAAATTCAGGGACGGAGGTAAGAAAAGCTGGGAACATTACTTTTCCTTTAATCCTTAGATCTCTCAGCTGACTCTACACTTTGTTTTCATGCTGAAGGGGAAAAAATATTTTCCTGGCAGGTTTAGAATGATTTTTCCATTAATCTTTTCTCTTGGAGCCAAGATACATTTTTTTCACACAGATCTGATGTGACATAATACTGTACCTGGAATTTCACACTGAACAGAGTGGAAAAACGTTCTCACCACAGCAAGCACTCAAAAACCTCCAGCCAAAACCAAGCAGCCAAAAGAGCAATTTAGAAAGGGGACAGGAAGGTATATGGGGCATAGACATTTCCCAGAGGGAGGAAAGCTCTGAAACATCATACTATTTCTTAAAGCCTTTCAAAGATAAACTGATAGAATATGTTATGTAGTGGTACCGGCCAACAATTATCTTTCTGGTAAGTTATCTCAGCAGTTTGAAATCCTATTAATTAAAAACAAAAAACAAAAAACTAAAAAGCACATGGGGTAGAATCTCTAAAGTGTAAATGCAAGAAGCCATAAAAGTGTTTTAGATTAATGCAATTCAAAGCAGAATAGAAACTGCTTCTGAAATTAAATACATATGTACATGATCTTGGATTTATGAAAGATTTCATCGGATAGAATCCACCCATCTTCCTATTTTTGGCTTATCAGTGCTTTCTTTCAACATTTAAAGTGTTTTCTTCAAAGCCCAGTGCTGGAACATCTCCAGGCAGTTTAATTGTCCAGATGTGGAGTGGGTTTCCTAAACATTTGCAGCATGGGGAAGACATGATGGCTCTTGCTTGGAAGCCAATGAAGAGAAGTATTTTCAAATTCTGACTTGGTTTTCAAAAGGACTCACTAGAACGTGTCTTGAAAAATTCCCAGGTAAATACATCAGCCTTGACATATGTCTAATTGTGGTTCTCCTGCTGAATTCTGTAGATTGGTCTGCAGCAGCCTGGGGCCTTCATGAGACATAGTCATTTCTGAGTACCTGTCTTTTGCCTGTGGTAAAGTGCAGCAAATGAAGCATTCAAGGGACTTTCTCTAGAGTACTATATGACTGCGTTACTCCTTAAGCCCAGTAGAAGTCTATTCTGTGCTTTCGGGGTACTAGAAATGCAAAACTAATACTGGAATGGGAAACAGATTCAACAAAAAAAAGTCCAAAACCAAAAACAAAATGTCAAAAGTGGAAAACAAAAACAGATATCAGATATTTTTGGGACACAAGGAAGTTTTTCAGTTGCAATGAGCCAAAGCTAGTGGTTGCCTAAAGCGTGGTTACCCAAACTCAATTTTGTCCTCCATGGCAGCCACATCTGTTGTCTCCCCAGACTAAGCTAGATATAGCATGCTTCTTGCTCTCTTGATGCGTTGCAGTATTGCTGCAGTATCACATGCTGTAGGAATGGACCAGAAATAGTATTTCTTATTTCTTTGGCAGTGCTCTGCAGGCATCCATCCTACCAGCAAGACGTATTTTGCACAGAGCAGTATTGGCTAAAATAGCATTACAATCTTCTAATCTGATCAGTTTAAATTTTCAACATTGCCTTCGATCAACTCTCAAAATAAGAGTGGACAGCCTTACTAGACCATCTCCGCATTTATTCCTGGCACATGCATAGCATCATCGCCCAGCATGGGGCCCACTAAGGGAAGCAGCAGTTTCCTACATATTAGTAATGAAAATGCTTTTATTACATTAAAAATTCAAATAAATCTCACCACCTTTGCTTTGCACCCTGGACTCCATGCAGGCTTACTATGCTTTATTCACATGACTCCCTACTGAACTATTTCTGAGAATTGTAAATGCAAAAATAAATACGAAAGTGATATGCAAGCGAAAACCTGCCTTTGTTTGAAATCCATTCCCAGATCTGTGGCTGGCTAAACCTTGCCCAGATGTTATTGTGTGGTTATGGATTTTGGATGTTCTTTTTGCTGAAAGCAACAAAGCCAACATACACTCCTTCTGTAAAAGATCCGCTAAGGGAAAAAAACAACTGTGTACTGCAGCTGAATACAAGTCAAAACAGAGGTGGGAGCCTCTTTTGGCAGTACCCATCAGGCTGTCCTCACAGTTTCAGAGAGGGTAGGAAAAGGACAGTGAATTTACGCAACACTGCAGCCCAAAATAGGGCCATGGCATGCCAAAATAGAAGGAAGTGAGACAGACATTCCTCAGTATTCGTTTTCTTCTTTTCCCTTCATATCTCTCCTCTCTCCTTAAATCTTTCAATTTTCCTTTTTCCTTTCAGCTTTCCATCTCCTTCAGTTTAATTTTATTTTCCATTTGGGGAGAAAGAAGGTGATTATGCTTTGTTCTCTGGAAGAGCTGTCACTCTGCCACAGGGCATAGAGAGCAACATGATTGTCGTGGTAGGGGCTGTTATAAGGGTAATTATAGGCTGTTTGGTTTCATAAGGACCTTTTAGCTAAGCTATAAAGCAGCGATTGTGTCTACTTATGATCATTAAAAATCCTTCACTGTGACCAATTACCCTGGTCAAACGTCAGCACTTATTTTCTGTGATCATGTTGTACATCTTTTTGTATGGCTAATATGAGAGCGTCATAAATTATATTTGACTTCAAGAATGTCAACAATGCAGTGGTCGATGATAAAGTATTCAGTATATATAATATTTCTGTTAGAAATAGTGCTATGTGATCTTTGTTTGCATTAGCAACCCTATAGCAAATGTGCTCCTGTGCTGGGAACATGTAGTGGTCAGGAACAGGCACTCAGAAAAGGAAAGGCCTTTTTCTCCCATTCCCACTTCCCTTTGGTGCTGTTCACTTCTTTCTCTAGCCAAATTCCTTCCAGAGTTTTTTCCGGATCCTCTTGTTACCATTTCCATAACTGAATCCCTCTCTGTGTCATAGCTGTAATGTGTAATGAAGCAACACTTTCCACCCAGCGTGTATGCCCACCCCACTTTGGCCACGAGCATGCCCTCTCTTCTTCCCTTTTCCTACTTCTGACAGCATCCCTTGGCAGCTCCTATACATTTATCCTTCCAGGGTGAATTAATGTAGATAATTAGCATGGTGGAAATAGTACAGTGAGCTGTTAATTTAGTGAATCATTTTACTGCCCTGTTCAATTTGTCCAGTGGCTGCAATCTCCTTTGATATTCTTTTTCCACACAAAAGCAACAGCCTTAATGCTAAGGCAGTTTACACTGGATTTAGTTCATAGCTACTGTTACCAGCAGGTCTGGGGCTTTTCATATTTGCTGCCATGACACTTCATTGTAGTAAAAAAAAGTTTATTTCTTCCAAAGTTCACAAGTGTATCTTGAAATCATGTATGCAAGGTTTTATTTGATGCTAATGTTATAATTGTGTAAAAAGCCAGGCCAGCAAGACTGCAGGAATAAAAAATGAGCGGTTTGAGTCAATGAAATTAGGGTGGATTTTAATGTAGAGTCCCCTTTCCTGTTGAACAAATTATTTCACAATTTGGAAAGAAAATACTGCCCACCATGGGAAGACTAGTGCCATTCTTTCTCTCTCTCTCTTTTTTCTCTTTGACTGCTTTATTTTTTAATAAAAAAGCAGGTCAGTTGGTGGATTATGCCCAGCTGGGAATCTCAAAACAGCCTTTTCAGCAAGCATCCTCCAATGAGTTCCCTATACCGGACTTCCAAAAAAATTGTTGTACCTTCTGTAATATGTCTGAACTCCTGGACATACCATTCACCATGGCTCTTTTCCACATCCAACCCCGTGTATTTAAAATTTTTGTTGAGGGTCTTCTACAAACACATATCTGTTCTGTAGTTGTATCTCAGTACCTGTGTCTGAAGAAGCCCATTCCATAGCAGCAAGGGCAGCTCTGGCACCATGTCTCCCAACTTATGGGAATGGGGAAAGAGACCCCATGTGTTGTACTGCAATCATGGTGGTACCATGATATGCAGTGGATACAACCATGTGACGAACCCTGTGTGGGCTACAGCCAGACCCACTTCTGGACAGCCTGCAAGGCTAGTACACTTTCAAGATCATCTACTGACTAATCATACATGGCTTAGGGGTCATGCCAGGGCTATTCATCAGGCAGATAAGAGATGTCTATGTGCTGGTCCATATGAAGACCAGATAACCTCCATGGCAACCACTTTTTCAGTGCTTTATGTATATATCACCTGTCAGGCAACTGATATGTGCAATGTCAAGCCTTCTTAAAAGGCCTCCTCATCATTTGTGTTATCAGTGTAAGCCCTTGCTGTGAGAATTTTCCAGGCTGAGTGCTTCTGAACACATCGCACGCATGGCCCACCACCCCAATAAGAGCCCATCCCAAAGGTCTCTGTGGCCTGTTTCAGTGGGTCTGCTCCCACATCTCTCATGGCATCAGCTATATAAAATATATAGATTCCATACACACAGCAAGGTGTGAATGTTCAAGTAATGATACCGCATACTTTCTGAGTGTGAACTTATTTCCACAATCTCTTGTATGCTAGCTTGAGTTAGGTTGAATATAATTGGCTCTGTCATTTGCTTATACAGATTTATAATGGGAAGTACTGTCCAACACCAGACTGGTGGGAGTTAGGCACTTTGACATCTCAGATCTGGAACACCGAGGGTGTAGCATAGTTTTAATAGCAGGCAATTTACATAGCACCATCTTGAATACATGTGGCTTGATGCCAGAGAGGTTCACTCACCCCATAGCCATCAACTAACAATATGTAATGCAAGAGAGGATTTAGCATCTCCCCAGCACGGGGGAACCAGTCTGGGGGCTTCTCTGGTGGCTGGACTGCGCAGCTTTTATGCATCTGGACAGACACTGTTCTGCTGCTCCCCTCTGCTGTTCGGCACAGAAAACAACACAATTCCAAGTCTGGCATTCTCTCCAGTCTCCAGAATATTTTCTCATTAGCTGCTTCTTTTCTTTCTTTGGAGCAGTCCTGGGAGGGACTGGGAAGGATAGGGAAGGATGCTTTGCTGCAATGGAAGGTGTTGTTCTTGGCAGCTGGCCGCAAATGCGAAAGGAAATGATGCTGATTTCCTATGCATGGTAATTCTCCTTTCTGACCCTTTTAAAGGTAGGGAAGAAAAAAGGTAATTTGCTGGAAAAGCATAATAAATGTGACACAAAAACAGAACTGTGGCTGGAAAGATACTGCCTGCACGTGCAGTGCATGGAGATGGGCTGAGGGAAAGGAGATTTAAAGGTTTAGAGTCAAGGTCAAATGGAGGCTGTGGTTCAGGTTCAGATTTAAAAATATTAAATTAACATGTCTTGCTTTTGCAGGATGTCAGTTCCTTTTAAAAGGAAATGTCAGAATAGGGCCTTTGGAGGTTTGGGCTGGACCACAAATAAAAAAATCACATGAAACTCTTCCCTCTCCCCTGAAAATGGCTCAGTGCTGAAGTTTCAGATTCCAATTTAATTCAAATAGCAAGTGCAGTAAGGAAAAAGGCATTACAGTGTTAGATAATTATAAATGATAAGCAAAACCCTCAGAATTTTTAAGCCAGCTAGTTTAAGCAAAGGTTGCTTGCATAGAATTAATCATCCAAATTGTATTGACTTACTTTTCTCTCTTCACATCAAACCCTGCTGCCAAGTCATTCTTTACATGTAGAAAGGAAGAAGCAAGCAAACAAACAAACAAAAAAATATCCCCATTTATTTTGCTCCATGGTCCTGATACAAATAAGCAAAACATGTGCCTGGACGGCAGCTTGGGGAGAAGACAGTCTTTGCTTGCTATTTTCATCTTTTCTCTCTTTCTGCTGGATCAGCCATAACTTACTGCATTTTTCTGAAGCGTGACTAGCATTTTACAAGTAAAGCACAATGGGCCAGTATTTCTGCAAATTCCAGTTACTTCTACTACTCCTTTTGCTTTGTCCTGGTTTCATCAGTAATAATGCCATTAAACTCAGATGGCTCAAATGTGAAAAGCTGGCATATCCTCTATTTAAAACCAGAGGACTGTGAATGATGTGATGGTATCAGGACTCTGCCCACAAGAAAATGTCCAAGGTGGTGAGAGCAGTAATAGGGCTGGGCACTGCCCTTTGTGCAAGACAAGCAGTGTTCCTGCCTTGAGCAAATTGAAAGATCTCCTCTAACCACTGAGTCAACTGGTGGAATGCAGGAAGGTGAGATGTTCCTTTCCTGCATTCAAGTGCTGTGTCTGCTTACTGCTTTTTCCAGGATGGGGGGGAAAATGAGCCCTGAGATTGGGAAAGAGCTGTGGAAGAGCATTGGTTTCCATGTAGATCATCACACTGAGAACTATTCTTCATAAAGAGGGAATAAAAGAGATTTAAGTTCACACTGTTCCCTTTGTTGGACTCCCATTCTCAACAAAAGTGGATGTACCGCAAATCTATTTAACTTCAAAAACAAAGTGAACTTGCTCAAACTGAACTAGTTTAATTCTGGATGGAAGCATCCAAAATTATTACAGCTAAATGGATCCTCTGCAATTTCACATCCATGATAAGTTTGGACAGATTTTCCCATATATTCTGATACACAAAAACCCCAGCTACAGCAGATCTAGGGAACATTTTGCTTCTCTCAAACACATATAGTAGATCAGAAGCTTAATGTGAACAATCAGTACAGAAAATAATAATAATTAATAATAATAATAATAATAATAATAATATGGCCACAGGCTGTAAGAGATGAAGTCACGTATTTTATACTCCTAGGTATCAGGTCCTCCATGATTCACTGCTCAGAACAAAGATCAGACTCAGATTTCTTCTTGGAAAACACAGACGTGTGAGTAGAGGGTGTCAGACCTCTGTTAATTAATGGAGGCTTCATCTTGTCACTGTGACAAGTTGCAGTCAGTATAATGTCAAAAACGTGCCTGCTGAAGGCGTGTACTGAAAGCCAAGGTGGCAGCCTCTTCTTCCCTCTCAAATAATGCACTGCCTTAATTTCAAAGTAGCAGGAGTTGCCTACATTTACTTTCAAGTCTCTGAGTTTCCTGTGTTAAAGCTTTTCCATATCACTTTTCAGAAGAAAGATATTTCAAGTAAGACTTCGTAATCCAGTAATTTCAAGAACAGAAGCTTGGAGTAAATCTCCAAATTTTCACTAGAAAATTACAGTTCTGTATCTGCCTGCATCCCAAAGTATTTCATTTAGATAGGTTATCATTCCTTATTATCTGTGCAGCACTGACAATGGTTATAAAACCCCTAGAAATCATGGCATTTCAATTTATTTTCTTGTACAGCTTGTAAAACATACCTGTGACATGAAAATACCATAGAAATGCAAGTTAATTATTTTTATAACATAACACCTCAGCATTCAGGTGCAGAAATAATTTGAGCGGTGACTATAAGAAAATCAGAACACATTTCATTAAGCCTGTCATTTTTGATATCTTAAGTAATCTTAAATAAAATTGCTGTGGCTTATTCAGTGCAAAAAAAGCAACTTCTTATAATTTTCACCCAGATGATAATACATGTCTTCTCTCATTTAAATGAAATCTCTGAACAACACCTGGATTTTACAAAGAAATCCTGCACTGGGGATTTGTATGCAGCATACTTGCGTATGAAATGTCAGAATTGCATGGGAAAGGACAACAGTGAAATTTAAAAGGTGATGGATTAGACAGATGGCTAAGCAGAAGTGGTCTGCATTGCCATGGAGAAAAGCCTGATGCCATCCTCAGCAACCAGTCCTCAAGCTAGCAAGAGTCTGGCTGCTATGGAAGCATCAGAGCCAACCCTGGGTGTTGCAATATGCCAGGTTTCCAAGAAACAGATTGATGTACAGTGTGTACTATTTTTTATTTTCCTGAAGGAGGAGGGGAGAACTATCTATGGATTTGGGGCTGTCACTTGGCACTGAATATTTTCTCATCAGTGCATTTATTGGCACCTATGAAGATTATTTGAAATATGATATTGTGAATATTGGCATATCCTCCTTGGAAATGACTTATTTTCCCCTCTTCCTCCCTCCACACCGAGGAGTAGGAAACAACTATATATGTAGAACCTACTAATTTCTACTTACTGCTTTGTATTTAATCTGTGAGAAGGGTCCTGTGTTCCTTCCCCTGTGACTGATAGTGTTAGTCTCTCTGTTTGTCAGGGAGTTTCATTGCATTTTTAGGGTCTCCAAGGGGACCACGCTCCCAAGTGGCCCGTGCAACAGCTAGGTAGAGCTGCAGGAAATCTTGTGTCATGCCTAAATTTGTGACTGATTGTAACTGAGATTTGGAGACCAGCCTTCTTGGTCTGGAGTAACTGCTGAGCAATTTGGGATTAAAGAAAATGAGAATACTGCCTGTCTTTCTGCCTTTCAGAAATGAAATTCTCTGGAGGTGTAAAAATCTACAAGAGAAAGTTTACACAGTGATTCAGTCTAACTGCAAAAAGTGGGTAGCAAAATAAGGATAATTGAGCAAATAAGTTTTATTTCTGACCATTGCTTCTTCTAAAGCAATTGTGTAAGTTTCCAGTCAATTTGCGAAAATGAAACTATGTTACAGTAATCTGAACAGTAGGGCAGTCCATGATATGTGAACAGTGTGTTTTAAGAGGCAAGCCAAAAGAAGTGAGAACACAGAGAACCACCTCACTGATCCAATGAACCAGTGGTGCAATTTTGGGGAAGTGCTGGACTCTTGGTAGGACAAAAGGCTAAGGGTAGGGTAGAGCAAAACACTAGTAAAGGCTGAATCGTTGACAAGATAATTAAAATGTAGTCTGAGAGGAAAATGCCCAGCTGCAGCAAAGCCCAGAGAGTGGGCATCTCTGAGACCTTGCCCCTGGTAGCAGTGCAAGCCTGTAACAGTATACAAAACCTGCTCAAGGTTGTGTGACCAACACAACGCATTTGAGGAGCAGTAGTGCCATGGTTTGTGCTCCCTAGGAAGAGATGGCCACGCCGTGGCATGGTCAGCAATGCTGTGGGTTCCAAGGGAGGCTTCAGTGTAAATGTGTGCTGCACTGCTGCAGACTGTGAATGTTGGAAAATGCGATAGAGATTCAATTTCATTTGAGTGGGATCATGCAACTAGCATCGTGACAGAAGCAGGGATCTTACAGTACTGGATAAGCAGCCACTGGAGGGATAATTCAAATTTACCAGTGATAAGTTCCTCTAAGAATCTGAGGCACCCAGTGTCAGATCCGTTGGCAGACAGGGGAAGGAAAAGTCCTGTGCTATAGAGGAGGCAGCAGAAATGGTATAAACAGCAGCTTAGCGAAGTTCCCTTGCATTGCTTGGACCTAGGTTATTACAGCTGGAGTCACTGCCAGCCCAATTTCTGGACTGCAAAACGTTAAATCTCTCCCCAGCCCAGAACCTCAGCCTCCACCAGGGAGCAGATCCTGCTAAAGGAAGTTGCCAGGCTGAGGGACTTTTCTCTTGTTTCAGTGGAGGAGATAAAATTTTCCACAAGAATAGCCCCCAGTTTTGGGTCTGGACTCAATTTTTAGGAGATCCCGTATTGCAAAGAGAGATGAGAAGTGTGTCATCTTTCCCTGAAAGCCTCCAGTCTCCTGGAGCAGGACCCCAGAGACCCCAGGTCCACTGCAGAATGTCGGAGGAAGACAGAAAGAGGCTGAAGGAGGATGTGATGTCTCATCTGTGGGTGAGGGGTTTGCTGGCACAGGCAGCCCCAGATCTGGCCAGCAACTACCATGCTCCCATTGGGCTTTGTAGAAAACATGCAGCTTCAGCAGGGAAATTAATATTTCTGGTAGGGCTGTGGAAAGGAGAGTGAGGGAAAAATGGATTAGGAATGAAACGTTATTGAGCAATGCTACAACCTCAGTGTTCTGTGTAAACAGAGCATGGTTTTGTGCTCATGGCAAGCAGGGGATGGATCCAGGAAGCTGTGTTAAATTCTTGGCACCGTTTCTGGTTCACTCAGTGGCCTTTGGGAAATAACTTAATTGTGGGGTCCTGTGAAGTGCTGACCGCATGCTGGGGAGCATTTCATTCCTTGGAAGTGATGGGGATTTTCTGGAGCAGAATAAGAGCTCAGCTCCTCACAGAATCCGGATGTGGCTCCCTTGTCTTTGTAACTTGCATGAAAATTGAATTCAAAGATTTGGCGGATCTGATAGCCTTATCATCTGCAAAGCAGTTGGAAGGACTTGCTGGAGATCTGTGAGGAAGCCAGCTAGAAAGGGCTGTAATTGTATTAAAGAATGGACGGGCTTTACTGAAAGAAAGGGGAACAAAACCACTCAGGCATATGGGCTTACATTATGAAACAAATTACAGGCTGACACATCAACTAATAATCTGCACTTTGGTGCAACAGACAGGAATAACTCAAAACCTGGCAAAGGGGAGCTGGGAGTAATGGGGGAAACGTGTTTTCACTTAAACCAATCCCAAAGCCACTGGCCAGGTCATGTGAAAGTCAGCCTTGGTCAGGTAGAAGGGGACTGTACATGTGCCTGATTTCTTGGATGTGTGAGCACAGGGACTAAGGGTTTTCTGGCTGGAGGTGATGCAGATGCTGCCAGTCAGCACTGAATAAAGATATCTGCCCATGGCTGGCAAGTCATGTATGAGCCTGGCTCCCATGCTCTTGGCCACCAGGAGTGTATTGTTCCTAGGAGCAATTTCTCCACAATTCCTAGGAGCAATTTCTCTAGTAAAAATGGAGAAATCTTTCAAACACTTCCCTCCCCCTGCAGCAGGGACAGCGCTTCCCTGCAGTGGGCCTGTAGAGCTCCTGGTGCTCAGGCATGAGGGGCCCAGGGGCCAGGTCAGCACTCATCAGCTTCCCATGGGATAAGTTTAAAATCTGATACACAGATATCACTGGACTGTTTGTTTGTTTGTTTAGTTTTGTACCCTTGGGAATTCAGTGTTTTTCCAAGGCCAGAATTGTAGATATCCTCAATCTACCAGATTTTCCCAGCCTTCCTGTGCCAAGCCTCTAACATTCTTTGTGCTCCTCCACTGATCCTGTACTTTTTCCTGGGCTACCCTGTCTTTAAGCACAGACAAGCCAGACAAGCCTGAAGCATAAAGCAGCAAGGCCCAGAAAACATCAAGAAAATGCATATGTTCAGCTGCATGTAGGTTGTATGTTCAGAAATCATCCTCATAAATGTGGCTATGTCAAATGAATTTGTTTCTTGACATTTAGTTGTCAAGGAACACTTATGTTAAAAATCAAGTTATGTTTTTAAGATGACGTGATAATTTCACATATAGATTGATTGATTGATAGATGGATGCATAAACATGGACACGCACTGGTAGAAATTATGTGATGGTATTAAAAAGGCATAAAAAACTGCTTGCTGTTTAAAATTAGAGTGCGTATTGTGGCAGAAGTCTTCCCTGTCTGCGTGAGCTCTGTTGCTCTGTGCTCATCCTGCCTTGGCTTGCTGGGTCTCTGTGGCCGCTTTCTTTGTTCTCAGTGCTCTTCCTTGCACAGCCATTACACTCTGAGTTATTTGCTGTGTTTCCCTGATTTATGACATTATCCATCCTGTCTTCATACTGTGCTGGTGATAACATGTTTTGTGTAAGTGACACCGCCATATGCTCCCTAAATTGTTTGATTTTACTGTATGTCTAACTGAAGAGATTTTTAAGAATTCATTTCCCCTTTTTTTACTATGGAGCAGTGATGTTCCAGAAGCTCCATAAAGAGAGATCTCTTATAACTGTGCTATGAGCCGCTGTTGTTGAATTAAATTCAGGGAGGCTGATGCAAATGAAAGCAAAATTTGGCCCCATCTGTTCTACATGGATTAGTTCCTAAATAAGGAAAAACAGTCACAAAGAAAATGATATCCAGTGTTTTATTTTTGTGGGAATTTAATTTTTCAACTTCTAAAAAATATGTGTGCTAATAATGCAGACCAACACGCTTGACATCTTTTTGTGTAGGATGACATTGGTGACATTTAAATTACTTTTAAAAATAAGAATGTGTCTGAAGTATGAAAATGAGTATTAGTGCTATTTATCGGAAAAAAAGAGACTGAGGACAAGTAGTTCCCAATACTGTGATTTTTAGAGAAGCATAATAAAGGTGAGCAAAAAAGAGACAAAAGATGTAGTGTTTAAGCACTGGAAAACACTGTACAGTCTCAAAGAAAGGAAGAAAGATGTATTATACCTGAGTAGGTTACCTGAATAACTGCAAATCTGTTGGCCCTGAGGATGCCACTTCCTGCCCTTGGGGAGCTGTTCCTCCCCAGCACATGAATGGGCACCTCATTAGGGTCTGCTGTTTCCTGCTGCACAAGAGCTCTCCACTTCAAAATGAACAGGCTTCATGTGGCTGTAACATGCGGTTCCTGTCACTTCTTAGATCTATGGAGGTAGTGCTACAATTACCCAAGCTTGTTAGAAGACAATAGGACAGAAATGTCCATGCATGTGAAATTGCATTAGGACAAGAGCAACATGTTAGTGTATTGATCAATAATGTGCTTTATGGCAATGGACAAGCAAGTGCTGTTATAAGCAGTGTTTGAAATACTCTTGCCTGGGAAAAAGAAACTCTCTTAAAAATCACAGTCCATCTGTAGTTTGAAAGAAAGCATAGATGGTATTAAAGTGGCTCTCTGGGAATAGTGGTACCAGGTGTTTCCTTTTGTGGCTGTTCTTGCACAAATCTGCGTTGGCTTATGTACTTGCACTGCTCACTGACACAGACTCACTGGCTGCAAGAGATTAGGTGCAGGCAAATAAAACAGTCAAGCATTCTGGCCCAAGCGTCCAAGCCTATGCATATACATTGGATACACACAGCCTTCTCTTTCAGAAGATGCTCAATAGTCCCAAATTGACTTGAGATAAATGGAGTTGCTGCAGTTGTCTGGCAGCAGAAAAATGAGCTCAACTCTGGTACAGATCAGGCTGTTCAGCCAGGCTGTACGTCCTGACATGGGTAGAGAAGACCAAGAGTGGACCCCTTTGGTCTTACCATTTACTGAATGTCATGAACAAGACACCAGCTATCACATCAAAGTTAGGAGTTTTGTGGGGAATGAAGATGTGTTGCAGCTAGATCTCCAAATGTCCTCAGGCAGGGGAAGAGCTCTATTTACTTTCAAAAGGGGCTTAGAAACCAGATCTTCTATTATT
>JAOWBP010050529.1:0-19038 GCA_028571105.1 Tragopan temminckii
CCTTGAATGCTTGCAGGGATGGGGCATCCGCAGCTCCTTGGGCAACCTGTTCCAGTGCCTCACCACCCTCTGTGTGAAAAACTTCCTTCTAGTATCCAACCTAAACCTGCCCTGTCTCCTCCCCCTTATGCAGGGAAGGAACACTGCTCATTGTGAGAACTGACAAATGTTATTTTATTAGAGAGGGGGCACAGAGACGCCTATTTTTGCAGACTAGGCTTCCAAAACCAGTGTACCTGCAACTTGAAGTAAATACTATGAGCAGTGCAAAATGGCTTCAGATCAAACTGGAAAGAAGATTGCTAATTGGCATGGTTGATAATTGCCATTCAACATGGTGCTTTGGTTAGACATAGGATGGAGAGATGAATTTAATTTGCCTATGGGAGTAAACTGTAATCATTAAAGTTCTATATGAAACTTTGTGATTTGGGACTTCAAGGATATGGCATAAGGTTGTTTTCTCCCTTTAAAAATGCTTTAATATTTTAGATTGGCTACAGAGGGAGTTCATGGTAGCAATGTCTCTTGATGTGGTGAGACTTTATTTCAGACACTTACTTATTTCATTATTATTATTTTATTTTATTTTCCTTTCAGATCGAGAGTGCAGTTATGGAACAGAGAACCAGAAAATGACAGAAAAATGTTAGATGCTCTCTTCTAGGACACAGTCATGTTGGAAGGGTTGGTAGCCTGGGTCCTCAACACCTATTTGGGCAAATATGTCAATAACCTGAACACAGATCAGCTCTCCGTTGCTCTTCTAAAAGGTGAAGTTCTGTTGCGTTTTCCGTAATGTTTTATGCTGTGATTTAAGGAGAGAAGTGTTTTTGTTTCTATTCCATCTCAGAGTTAACACTATCACTTAATACTGTGTTTAAGATTTTGCATAAATGCCTCTAATAAAGTTTTGTGCCAGCACTTTGCAGTGAATGGTAAATTCTCTTGCGTTTCTATCTCTGTTGTTTCTTGTCAACATTGTTAAACCTATTTATACAAGATTTTCAGTTGTATGCTTAGTGTATCTTAATAGCTCATTTGATTTATAATGTTTGAATATCATTTTCCTTTATGCTGTTCAGTAACTTTCCTGTTGAATGACTGACGGGGGAGCATTCTGTAGCCTTTCCTCTTCTTTTTGGTACTGGTTTTGGTGCTGGTAGTTACTCATTTTACAACAGTATCTAATTTACTGTTTGCTGCTATTTGCTGATTTTGGAGAGAATATTTTGTAACACTTCAGAACTTTTCTTTATGTGCCTTGATAATATTCAGAAAATGCTTGAAGTTTCCCTTTAGAAGCAGTAGAAGCTGTCTCCTAGATGGTAAAGTTCAGCTCTAAATCCTTGCCTGAGATTGTTTCTAGATGACCTCATCAAATGCTTTGAGTATGTGGCACTAAAAAATTAATGAGCATGCTGAATATCTGTGACAGTTGTTGCACAAGTTGATGTGGCAGGTTGGCTGTTCTCATGAAATCCTATTCTTTTTCTCCTTTGAAGCATGATGCTGGTTATTCTATAATATTCAAGTTGGCATTCGTAACATAACTTTACTCAACAGACATGGTTTTTTGGTGTGCTTTTAATAGGTGCTGTTGAACTGGAAAACTTATCACTAAAGAAGGATGCCTTGAAGGAACTAGAGCTGCCATTTGAAGTAAAAGCAGGTATGCATTTTGCCTGTGTGTGCAAGACAAATATTTATAACCAGGAAGGATTGCGTACGTTATGACTTTTACCTGTGAGTCAGAAGCTTGAACAGCTGAAGTAACCTAATTTTAATCCAGTTCTGTGTTAGCTTGTTTATTTCTTCCACCTCTTTTTCTTTCAAGTTTTCTAGGAGTCACAGAAGCATTTTTTACCCAGGAATCTGAGGGTGTCTCTGCTTTATATTTCTAGGTTTCATTGGCAAAATAACTCTGCAGATACCTTTTTATCGCCCACATGTGGATCCATGGGTAATATCTGTCTCAAAACTGCACCTTATTGGTGCACCAGAAAAAAAGGAAGATTTTGATGAGGAAAAGGAGAAGTTGCAAGAAAGAGAACATAAGAAAGCCCTCCTTGTAGCACTTGAAGAAAAATGGAAGGTGGGTCACAGTTGTTTTTCATAGTGAAAAAATTGCTATGGTAAAGGGATGCTGTTTTAAGTCTCCTAACAAGCACCTGAGAACGAATGCATAGGAAGCTGAAGTCAGGATTTGATGCGTGCTAACACAGTGCAGTTCACACTTCCAGCCCCCTGTATGCATTGCTGACACTGGAATCTGTTCTTCTTCTTTCTTTTTGTTCAGTCATTTCAGCGTGACACATATATATGTGTATTCTTTCCTGCTCAGCTGTTACAGTGTTGGTTAATTCTGATTCCTATTTTCTTTCTGTTTCATTTTTTTCAGAAAGAACGACAGCAGAAAGGGGAATCTTACTGGTACTCAGTTACTGCGTCTGTAGTCACCAGAATCGTAGAAAACATTGAAGTAAGTCTTTATGTGAGAGAGCTTTGCCATTCTGCTAAAAACAACCTGTGCCCATTGCATTTCACACGGTGTAGCCCTCAGAGAAGAAAGATGTGAATGAAAAGTGGATGTTTGGCAGAGGACTGTCCCTTTTCAGATGGAATCTCTCTAATTTCGGTCTCCAACTGGTTCTGATAGGGACTGCTGGGAAGGGAAAGCCCTTCAGCCTACCAAAGGAAAAAGAGCAGCTCTTCCTGAATGGTAACGCTTGGTGGATAATGAAAACCGATGAGTTTTGCTCACATTTTAATGCTTTTTGTGTTATAAACCCACCAAAATGTTGATTTATTAAGAAGAATGGCAAGCGTTGTCTTTATAAAAGAGAAGTTTTAAAGAAATTAATCGCAGAGTTTTTGCTGATAAGTGATTTTGAATATTTGTGTCAGCTCCCAACTTCTTCCATGATTCTTTTTCTGCAGTTACAAAAAATCTGGCACGTCTTTCCTACATTGCAAAGTGTCTCAAAAGTATGGCTGCTGAGCTCTGTAGGTTTTCTCTTTGGAAGTCCTAATGTAGTTAATGAGACTTCGGCACTTGGTGCTGCACGTACACATTATTAATTATTTCTATTTAAGAACCTAAATTGACAAAGTTTGTCTGCTGGTCTCCATGAAAGGACTTTCCTTTTTCTTCTTGGCTGTATATTTGCTTTTCAGCTCACTAGGGGCAGTTTAGAAGAAGATGCCTCAGCCCAACTTCTTTTCCTGATATATTTGAGAAGGATGTATCTATTGCAGGAGCTCAAAGCAGGAGTGTCTCTGCTTAATGCAGTCTCAGACTTGACACACACTGAGAAACTACTATGACTGTGTGCTCTCATCCAGGCTGGATGTGGCTCTGGGCAGCCTGGTCTGGTGGTTGGCAATCCTGCACATAGCAGGGGAGTTGAAACCAGCTGATCATTGTGATCCTTTTCAACCCAGGCCATTCTATGATTCTACGATTCTGTGATTCTCTCTAAGGGTTTGCTAATGTAAAATTACTTTTTTGGGTCATCTTTTGCTGCTCTTAGTTTGTAGGTGTGGCCCATACTGATGATTCTGGTCTGTGAAATGTATTTGAGTCTTTGATTGGCAATTACACATTTGTCTTGAAAATGGCAAATAATGATAGCAAAATAAATTACACTGACATGTGCAAGAGGCAAATTGACTGGGGAGAAAGGAGCAGGGAGCTGCACAGCACTGCTGCGTGCTTAATGAGGGAAATAGTTGTCTCCAGTAATATGTTTATTTTTCCCTTTTTAGTTAAAAATTCAGGATGTCCACCTGAGGTTTGAAGATGATGTCACCAATCCGTTGCAGCCTTTTGCATTTGGCATATGCATCAAAAATGTCTCCATGCAAAATGCAGTGTTTGAACCAGTAAGTGTTGCTCAGGAACTTGGGGCAGCTAAGATGTGGTGCTGTACTTTATGAGTACTAGTAAATATTCGGTTAAAAAGTCTTTATAATAATCTGGTTATTTTTATAAATTGACTCTGGGTGTTTCCTGTTATTTTTCAAATAAGCAGAACTAAAACCATCATGGATGTATCGTGTAATTGCCTTCATTCAGTCCTTCTGTTTCAGGTAGAGAAACTGATGCGGAAAAAGCAGTTAGATGTTGCTGACTTCAGTATTTATTGGGATACAGATTGCACTTTATTGGGTGACCTGCCTCCTACTCAGCTACAGGTACAAGAGAAAGAGCCTTTTTTTTTTTTTCTTTCAGTTTGTCTTCTTTCTATATTATAGCCGTAACTGACTTAGATTTTACTGGATCTGGTGCTTTTAAGAGCAGCAGAAGTTTATAGTTTTGTGTTGTCATGGCAGAATACAAGGGTAAGCCACAAAAGTTGTGCTCTGAGATACCTTGTGTTTAACCTTGGAAGAAGAAATTTAAGAGTTATTGTAAATAACCTGTTAATGGAGTGTATTCTGATACATTAAACCAATATATCCTAATACATATTGTACACCCATTTCATGTAGAAAAAACATCCTTGTAACCCACAGGAAGCGATGGATAAAAGTATGGAAAGCCATGATCATAATTACATCATGGAACCTGTATGCACTTCTGCTCTTCTGAAGAGGAACTGTTCAAAGGAGCCTTTAAGGTCTCGCCAGACTCCACGACTCGAGTGTGACATTGTGCTTGAGACCATACCCCTGAAGTTGTCCCAGGTAACCACAGCTCACCTTTACTTCACTCCCAGTATCTAAGACAGATCACTCAGGAGCAGAGTAGGAGAGGCCACTACGAACTCCTTAGCCTGTCCAAACTAGCTGGGCTTCAAGATTGCTCAGTTATATGTGCTTTATTGCAGCCTGCTTGGTGGTCAGGTTCTAACCGAATGACTGATGGAAGAAGGTACTCCTCAGTGGTTTGTTGATCACAGTGTCTGCAGAGTCACAGTGGAAGTTTGACACTGGGTTTCTCGTTCTCTTCCCACCTGCTGCCTGTTGTTCATATGTTCCTGAAGATTCTGCTGGTAAAATCATAGAATCATAGAATGGCCTGGGTTGAAAAGGACCACGATGATCATCGAGTTTCCACCCCCCTGCTATGTGCAGGGTCGCCAACCAGCAGACCAGGCTGCTCAGAGCAAATGAAAATGAAAGAAAATGAAGTCTTGAGTTACGTATCTCTAAAAGAAAAGTTTCAAACAGTGAAATACTTGTAGGATTGTTGCAATTTCTTCACCTTACTGATTGCAAAACTGGTAGTGTTTGTAACAGATTAAATAGCAACAGCCTAAAATCAGTACTTTCTTAAAGCTTTAAAGACAAGTGAAAGGAGCACATTAAAGAATTTGATTTAAAATCAAGTCTTCCAAATAGGAAGCTTGTAAATTGAGTTTCTGCTGGGATAATGTGACATCAGAGAGCAATGTTATGATAAACATTGATCTTAATTCTGAAGCTGTTTGCAGACTGTCAGTGCAGATAAACAAAACCTGTGGTTGTTTCACCTCTCCCCTCTTTTCATTTGGAAAGCACTCCAATATTGCCTAATTATCTTTCTGCTCTTTAACTAAAAGATGCAGTATCAGCAGATCATGGCATTTCTAAAGGAACTGGCTAGAAAGGAACGGCAGCTTAAATTCAGAAAGTGGAGACCAAAGGTTACAGTAACAGAGAAGTAAGTATATCTGTGGATGTGTTGTTCAATTAGTGTGATATTGAAACCTGGGCTAGGCAGAGTTGAATGAAGACAAATATTTTTAAGAAATGATATAGCAGTCATGTATTAGAATTTAAATTTTCGTGTTGTGTTTCCCTACCTCATAAAACTTTTAAATATGCCCATGTAATCCAAGTTGAATAGCACAACTTTGATACTACTCAACTTGTAGAACAAACCCGTGCTATCTGTAATACCAGTGCCTTTTCTAACCAGTTCCCTTTGTTTTCTCACTGGGCTCCTTTTGGACCAGTTTGACATGCATTCTTCTTTTTTTTTCTTGTTATTTTTGGTAAATATTAGTGCTCTAATAACTTTAAAACATTTCAGCTGCCGAGAGTGGTGGATCTTTGCTTTGAATGCCAACCTGTCAGAGATCAGGGAGCAGAGGCAGCGTTCCACATGGGAGTTTGTGCTACACCGGGCGCAGGATGCAGTATCTTATACTGACTTGTATTATTGCAAGTTGAAGGGGGAGCTGCTCACTGCTGCAGAGCAGGTATTTAGATCTGGGATTTTGTGGTGTAGATGAATTGTCTTCTGTCAATTTTATTTTTTTTTTTACTTCTTTTTTTGCTCCACTTAATGTTAGGCTTGAGAATTTAGGAGGAGAACGTAGTGAACCTGTGTTCTACTTTAGGAGGGAGAAACCGTGTGGGCCATAATTAATTGCTTCCTATCTCTTGGAGCAGTGGGACTTTTTCCTTAAATCCATCATGCACACCTTTCTTATGCAACCCTACTGAAACCTGAATTTGTATGTAATCCTTCCTTGCATTATTTAGAAGTGAACTGTACGGGTAGCTCGCATACTGGGAGCTTTTATAATAACTGTCAAAGCAAGAACCATAATATAAAATATGAGAGTTTTATTTCATGCAGTGTCTTCAGCAGAGCTGTGAAACGTAACAGTGGCAGTGCCATTGGAAAACTATGCTTGGTTGAACCATAAGCTTCCAGAAAGAGCTTCTTAATCAGTGCAGAGAAGATAAAGTCAAATGCCGTGACACCAGGCTTAAGTAACTGAATATGAACTTTACACAGCTCAGCTACTTTGATATTCAAGATAAAAGGTTCTTTGCTCATCCTTCCATGGTTTAGATTTTGTCCTGAACCTTGCCCTTGATTCACAACAGGAGGATATCATTAGTTTTTACTATTGAAAGTAGTATTAAAATAATGTACCTTACAATACCAAAGGATTTGAGGTAGTGAGAATGTCAGTATTATGGTTGCCTATGTGATTTCCTGTGCTTAGGCATTTGGGTCCTAACATGAGCACTGTGTTAGTTTTGCTATGAATCCTAATTGTATTGTAGAGATGTTAAATGTTTTTGTGAGCCAAGATACTGCATTCTTTTAGAACAGCTACTTTACCTTTTTTGTCTTCTTAGGCAGAAATGCATCGCATTGAGGACGAGCAAACTTACGAGGAATTGAAGATCCTCTGTGAGATAGTTCACGATAAATTTCATGACCTAGCTGAGGTGAGAAGCATTCTGCATCCATGGCAGTATTTAGAATCTTGATTTGAATTATTTTGGGTTGTGTTCACTCCTGGAGAGTGTTATCTTGTGTTTGTTTTGATTTTTTAAGCGTGGCGTCAGTGCTAACATTGCAAACAGTGCTTGATTCCTCCACTGTCAGTTTTGTGTCACCTTTCATAGTGAGTTTGTGACCATCATATGATGGTCTTCCTCAATAGTACTCTTGCCAGCGTTTGTTCCATCTTAGAAACTGGTATACTGAATTTAGGAGTGTTAAGTAGGTGGAATCATATCTTGATACTATTAAGTTTTGTGTGCTTGTGATGTTCTTCCATTTATAAGCATTTATGTCTTTAATGTTCATATACAGAGCATTAAAGAACCATTACCTGATTCTCCTGGAGCTTCTCCTTCAGCAGAATCTGCTCATGGCAGTAGCACTGGGATGCTGCAGTACCTTCAGTCTTGGTTTCCTGGTTGGGGAGGTTGGTATGGATACACGCAGCAGCCTTATGAAGGTGAACCTTTTGAAGGGCTTTTGCCAGACGCACAGGAGCAGTGGAATCCAGAAGACATACTAGGTATGAACGTGTGGGGTTTTCTGTTTCTTTTTAAGGCTGCTCCCAAGCATGAACAGGAAAAAAAACCCCTCTTCAGTACTGGTGTATCTATTTATTACTAAAATGATATATAGAATACGTCTACTTCTAAATGTTTTAGAAATTTATGACAAAGAGTTTTGAGACATTTCCATTCAAGTGGGTAGGGATAATGTGTGCTATGATTGTACTGGATTTTTGGGGCCATCTTAAATTTAGGTTTATTGCTCCTTAATTGAAATAGGAAAGTTCTGCTGAGCATTCAGTTTTGTTAAGGAAGGAGATGTGTCTGCATGGATTTTTGTTTCTTTTTTTACCACCCCCCCCTGCCCCTTAGAGATGGGGAAATAGTTATCTTACAATTCAAAGAAACCCTTCTGTTCTTTGGTAACCTTCCAGAAACTTGAGTTACGTTACAGAAATGATCTTCTGTTGTTGTTTTTTATTAGGTGCAGATGATTTTTTTGATCCTGCTGCAGATGCCTCCAGCATGAATACATTCACAAAGAGAGATCACGTATTTGCTAAACTAAATCTGCAGTTGCAAGGTGGCTCTTTCACTCTGTTGCATAAGGAGAAGAAAGTGGCACGTGCTGAGGAGAGTGCTTTTATGCAGCTGGAGTTTTCAGGTATTGAGTCAATTTCTCTTTGCTCTTTGTCATAAAAGAGGAGCTTTGTCCACCTTGTGACTCTTGTTTTTAATCCATTAACATTTCTGTACTGAAACAAAGTTCAAAATGAGTACATCAAGCCAGCTTGTAGAAAGTGAAAATAGAAATAAATGCTATGCTGCCTACTAGGAGAAATAAAATAATTCTGTCTTTGTGTTCCAGGTGTGAAGATCTTAGCGGAATCCCTTCCTCGCAGAAATTCTTCCCTTCTAAAAGTTCAGCTTGGTGGTCTTTTTCTGAGGGATTTGGCAACGGAAGGGACCATATTCCCTGTCCTTGTTTTCCCTAATCCTGTAAGTGAACAAATTCTGAGTTACTGTGTAAGATGTGTGTGTATGAAAAAAGTAAATGTTAAGAAATGCAACTCCGATGTTTCCCTTGGTTTGTGTCTTATTCCTAAAAGAGAAAAAGAGCTTTGAAGAAAAATCTCCATTTCTTGAATGTACTTTTGCCCTCCCTTTCTAAGGGTAACTCATAGAAATCTCCACTGTTTGCTCTGTGTGCTTGCAACTTCAACATTACTGTTACACACTGGGAAGAGAATAACGTACTGAACAAGCTTTCATTTTGGAGCAGTCAGCATTGGTGCTTAATCAGTAATTGGTCATTTTCATAGAGCTGTTGGCTCCAAGTAAGCAAGGATTTATTTCACCTGCTTGCAGTTGCACTATGAGTAGAAATACAGAAGCAGGAATGCAAGAGCTATTTCTTCTTCTTAATGAATAAAATAAAATAAGATTTGAAATATCTCTTCTAAGCAAAAAAAAAAAAAGTTTCAGTCTAATTCTGTGAGAATTTTACCCTGCTTTTGCTTTTTAGTTTGTAGAAAACAGACTGTAGCTTGCAGTTCAGGCTTTGGCTGCTGCATGAGATAGTCATGCTTCCTTTTTGTTTGACTGTATCAAGGAAAAAATGCATAAAATGGTCTCAGACAATACATATGATTCACTTAAAATGACCACAAGTCTGATAAAGGAAAAGCTTCTTTGTTTTGAGTTGGTTGACTTTTTTCTAACTTTTTTTTTTCTCTCTTAAATTCTTACAAGCAAAAAGAGGTTGGCTGCGTATCTTCCTTTGGGCTCCAGAATTTGTCATCTGAAATGACAAACCAAAACACTGGTAGGTACTTGATTCTGTTTGAATAAAGCGAGCGTGCGAGATTATTTGTACCAATGAGCAATCAGTTATTCTGTACTTGGGGTTTTGATTTTTGTGTCTGTTTTGTTTGTTTGTTTGGTGGTACTTTTTTATGTGTGTGTTTCGTTGGTTTTTTTTCTCCCCCAGTTGTTTTGTTGTTTGTGTAACTAGTTTCGTATTCCGTTGCAGATCCCGATGCCCCAGTGTTTGAGATGCTCTATGAAAGAAATCCTATCCACAGCGATTTTGAGAGGCGCCTGGAAGTCAGCACCAGACCTCTAAATATTATTTACAATCCCCAAGCCATTAAGAAAGTAGCCGACTTCTTCTACAAGGGAAGAGTTCATGCCTCAGGTTAACCTTTAATATATATTTTTGTGTAGCTTTTTGTTTTTTCGTTTCTGTGATATATATCTTCATTTTTATCCTTAAAAATTTAAAGCACTAATCAAATCTCCTCTTTAAACTCAAATTTTGAATTCTGAGATTTCTGAGGCTTCTCTGAGCGATTTTCCTGTTTAATTGGTTTCCCTTGGGCAAACTCCTGTAACTTTCACTTTAAAATTGCAAGTTGTTGCTATACCACATGATGAGTGTTCATGACACCTAAATTAAAATACCTAAATAAGGCAGAACATTTCTGTAAGCTTTCCTGGAAGAGGATGGAGAGCACAAGTTATTCTGGAGTACAAATAGATACAGGCAAAATCGTGTTCTTCTCTTACATTTTATTGCTAAAATGAAATGATTATCTGTCAAAATAAGTAAAAATAGGTCTTTTTTTTTTTTTTTCCTCTTAATTAAATAACAGCTAAACAAAATTAATACCTATTTCTTTCTTAAATCTCCTGCACAGGTTTTGGATATCAGTCTGAGTTAGAGGCCAAAGTGGCTGAAGCTGCCAGAAGACAGTACAACAAGCTGAAAATGCAGACGAAAGCGGAAATCAGGCAAACTATCGATCGTTTGCTAGTAGGAGACTTCATTGTAAGTTGTTGGCCACAAGTGGTTGTGTTGGCTTTCTTGACAAATGGTTTAGCACTTGAAACCCTCAATAGCAGAGCAGTATTTTTCTGCTATTGACTGTGAGATGTGACAGTGGAAAAGTGCTTAAATAGAGTGATATGTTTGGCGTGGCATTTTTATTTGATGTTATTTCTATGTTGAGTCATTCTTTCTTTCTTCCAGGAAAACAGCAAAAGCTGGACAGTGTGCCTTGATATTTCTGCCCCTCAGGTGATCTTTCCTGATGATTTCAAATTTGCGGATCCAGTGTTAGTTGTTATAGATCTGGGAAGAATATTGCTTACCAATTCTCAAGGTATGGTCTAGTATTATTGCAGTTTTCATTTTCTTTCCACCTTCTCCCTGAAATTCCTGTTTCTTTGTGGAAAGTAAAGATGTCTTAAGAGTTGTTCCTCTGCAGATGCGTGTTTTCACAAACAATTCTGCTGTTAGTGATAATTTTTGAATTAAAATTTAGCTGGTGTTTTTTAAAAGTAAAGGAAAGTGGGACATTAGTTTTCTTTGGGGCGGGGGGATTCAAGGTTACTTATTAATGGAATAATCTCCTGTGATAATCTTACATCTCTTGAAGACTTTGAGCAGGTTGAAGCTAGTTTCAGGTACTTTACCACAGATGAAATTTTGGTTTTGAGGGATACAAAATTTAGCTGTTGAATACTTTTTGGGGACAGTGTTCCTAGTGAGAATATGCTTTGAATAAGCCCTCCAGCTCTGAAGTCATATGGATCTGTTCTTAGCACGTATGTGCAGCTAACCTAATAGAAATGAATGGAAAATTGGTGTCCTTTGTTTATGTTAGAAGTTAAAATCATTGCTTCTTAAACAACTCATCGCTTCTTTCCTGTTCCACTAGGAAAACAGTGAATGAAAATTAAAAAGAAATTTGAGTGGACTTGTAAATAACATTAGATCTGTTTAGAATCTAGCTGAACTGTATGGTGCATGCCAATACGTTTAAATATAAAAAAATGAAAGTGATACCATTTTATATTCATTTCATTTTAAAAAAGTACAGCTGCAGGGTGAGCAGTTTTGTGGTGCAGCAGAAAGTCAAAGTGTTGAGCCCAGAATTGTCTACAGTGATGTTTTGTCTACTGTGCAGTAACTTCTGTGTTAGGGCAAACTAGAACAAGAACAAAAATTGTTTACAGAAGATACATCTTTGTTTCCCTTTGGAACCAGTGCATCAGCCTGGTAGGAGTAGCTTGAGCTACAAGAAAATTTGGAAGATAGAGTCCCTGCTTTGTGGAGTAGAAAAAAACTTTTTCTCATGAGAAAAAGAAGTTTAAAAATATACAATATAAAATTAATTTGTCACATATTAGATCAGCAATATATTGTAGTTAAGTATTTCTTTTAGATGATTTTAAGGAATTTATGATAAAATCCTAAAAGTCTCGAAAGGCTTGCATAGGCAGGTTAATGGATGATTTCATTTCTTTATTAAACAACTTCTGATAACAGTAAAGCTTGTAGTAATAGAAAGTGGATTAAAAAATGAGAAAATAGTGTCTTTTAATAGATTTTTTAATACATTGTGACTGACATCTGCATCCATGTAAAAGAAGTGTAGTAGATTTCCTGTTGAGGAAAGAGAAAGTGACAGTGGAAGGGGCAAGGACAGTACCGGATGTACCCTGTGTTTTAAAAATACAGCATCAATCAGGATGATCAGGTAATGATGGGAAATATCCAAGGAGGGGGGGAATACTTCTGTTTGTTTATTTATTTGTTTGATTTTTTTTTAATCCACAGAAGAATCTAAAAAGAATGCGGATACTTTTTCACCAGAATTCAATGAGTTAAGTGATGAGGAATATAAAACACCTCTTGCAACTCCTCCCAATACTCCACCACCTGAAACCAGCACTAACAGTGGAATCAAACTCTCTGAATTTACTGGAGTAGAAATAAGTGAAGAGCAGTTACAAGCGCACTTAATGAGTAAGAAAATGTACGAGAGATACACGCTTTCATTTCTGGATCTTCAGATCATGGTGGGCCGAGTGAAAGACAACTGGAAACACGTTCAGGATAGTGATGTTGGTCCAACACATGTGGTAGAAAAATTCAATGTTCACCTGCAGTTGGAGCGCAGATTGATTTACACATCTGACCCCAAATACCCAGGAGCTGTCTTGTCTGGCAGTTTACCAGACTTGAAAATTCATATCAATGAAGATAAAATATTGGCTTTGAAGAACTGTTGCACACAGCTGAGTGCATCTGAAACGAAGTCATCAGATGGCCTAAATTTAGGGAAAGATAAGATTTTTTCAGAGGTAGACCAACTTGGCACTTTGCATGGTTCTGTAATGAATCTAACGCAGAGTGTTGTGATGCTCGAGCAGCATACCAGGGAAGTTCTTGTTGAATCTCAGCTGCTACTGGCTGAGTTCAAAGTAAACTGTATGCAGCTGGGGGTTGAAAGTAATGGACGGTATATTTCTGTATTGAAGGTTTTTGGCACCAATGCCCATTTTGTGAAAAGGCCATACGATGCAGAAGTGTCTCTAACTGTTCATGGACTGTTACTTGTTGATACTATGCAAACATATGGAACAGACTTCGATCTTTTGATGGCTTCTCATAAGAATCTGAGTTTTGATGTACCAACAGGAAGTCTCAGAGACAGCAGGGCTCAGTCACCAGTTTACGGACCGTGTGATGCACATCCCATCGATGCATCCAGTCTGACAGAGAGATGTGCTGCTGCATCAAATACTTCATCTGGCAACAATGGAAAAGATCAAGAGTCTTTGATAAAATTAGAGTATCAGTTTGTGAGTGCAGAATGCCCGTCGATGAATTTAGATAGCAGCCTGCAGGTGATCTCTGTGCAGGTGAACAACCTGGATATCATCCTCAATCCAGAGACAATTGTTGAACTGATTGGGTTTCTCCAGAAATCTTTCCCGAAGGAGAAAGAAGATTCCAGTCCTCAACCTTTAATGGACGACACGGAAAGAGATTGGAGGGAGCAGGAAACCTTTCAGTCTACTTACGTACAGAATACAGAGGTAGCAGTTGATATTCACTGGTTGAATATCCTCCTCCTCAGGACAGTTGGAATGACAAATGGAGAAAAATATGGCAGAAAAATTGCAACAGCCAGTATTGGTGGTACCAAAGTCAATGTTTCCATGTGCAGTAAATTTGATGTGAATGGCTCTCTTGGATGTCTTCACCTGATGGATTTAACACAAGACAGTGTTAAGAACCAGTATGTTGTCAGCATAGGGAATACAGGAAGGTATGAAAATCTCATTGGTGATGTAGATTACTTTGAATCTTTATTGTTTAGACTTGATGATGGAAGTAGCCTTCCAGACGCGTTAAGTTTCACTCTGACTGAAAAGTCAAAAGAGGAGTGCTCTCTCAATCTCAGAATGGCCTCCTTACACTACAACCACTCTGCTAAATTTCTGAAAGAACTGACTTTGTCAATGGATGAACTGGAAGAGAATTTCCGCAGCATGCTGAAAAGTGCAGCTTCAAAAGTTACTACAGTCTTGGCAACTAAAACTGCTGAATACAGTGAAATGGTTTCTTTGTTTGATACCGCACCAAGATCAAGAGACGTTGCCAACTTGGAAGATAATGACGGCTATGCGTTTGGATCACCACCTCTCAGAAGTGATACTATTAAGCTTATATTGAACATCAACATTGAATCACCAATTGTCTCAATACCTCGAAAGCCTGGTAGCCCTGAGCTGCTTGTAGGTCACCTAGGACAAATATCTATTCAGAATTTTGTACCAGGAGAAGATGAGTCTACAAGTGATAGACTGCAAGTTGAAATAAAAGATATTAAAATGTATTCTTTAAATACTAGTCAGTTTATGAGCAAGAAGGAGTCTGCAAGTGAAGTATCTCAGGGTCTTTATTCTTCAGGTCCTGCCAGTATTAGTAGCCAGGAGGAATCCCAATTTACTCGTCACGACTTCTTTGAATCGTTACATAAAGGCCACGGTATGTTAATCAGAGGACTCTTTATTATTTTTAATATTATTGGTAGAGAGGACTAAAAATGTGTTTTGATTGTAGGCTTATATATTGCCTCACCCCATCCTCCTGAAATACGCTGCTCAATTTTAAATAAAATGGGCAAATCCTTTTGTTTGTATCCATTTTTATTTTCCTAATCAAGAACTGAATGATGTCTTTCATGCAGAAATTTAACAAAACAGGGCCAACACTGCTGAGAAATCTTGGTTAATAGCTCCTGCATTATCCCTGCTGTGCAGTCCTTATACGATAATCAATTCATGTATTATGACATTGTTCTCATTTCATTTTTTCTTAACAGCTTTCCACATTCTGAATAACACCACCATCCAGTTTAAATTAGAAAAGATACCACTGGGGAGAGATTTAGATGTAACATTCCCACTGAGTAATGAAGACTTTGGAATATCAAACATCATGAAAATTGAAGGGAAATTTGTGAACCCTCTTCAGGTATCGGAACTCAGTAGTCCTGTTATCAATATAAACATGTTTTTCTCCATATAGGATAAGAATTTTTCAGGGAAATATCTTCAAATATATGTAGTGATTTCAGTGTTACAGAGAGCTACTGTGTTGACTGTTGTTTTTTTTTCTGTATTGTAGGTCGTGTTAGCAAAACATGTGTATGAACAGGTCCTGCAAACTCTGGATAATTTAATTTACAGTGAAGACTTGAACAAATTTCCAGCTGCTACTGCATCTTCGACTTGTCACAGTTCTCTGTCAGCATCAGCTCTTAGTACAGGCACAGAATTCTCGAGTGAACGGAAGGAAAATGGCTTATTCAGCCACTCCAGTTTTAATTCTGTTCCAAACAAGCCATTGACTATCAAGGAAACAAAGTCTTTCACTCAGATTCAAGCAAACTTCCACATCTCTGAGCTCCAGGTTCAATTAAGTGGTGATCTTACACTTGGTGCACAAGGCCTTGTCAGCCTTAAGTTTCAGGATTTTGATGTTGAGTTTACTAAAGATCATCCTCAGACTTTGTCTATTCAGATTGCCTTGCGTTCCCTGCTAATGGAAGATCTTCTGGAAAAAAAAACAGACTCTGTGTATAAGAATCTGATGGTGTCCCGTGGAGCACCCAAGCCATCCAGTTTAGCACACAAGGAGTATCTTTCACAGTCGTGTCCCTCAGTATCCAATATTGAATATCCAGATATGCCACGCTCCCTGCCATCTCATATGGAAGAGGCATCCAATGTCTTTCAGCTTTACCAAAGACCAGTTTGTGCCTCACGTAGGAAGCAAAAAGAAGATGCTGGTTCTGAATACCCCCTGACTCCACCTCCTTCTCCAACAGCAGATAGATCCAAGCTGCCTTGTGGAAAAAGTCACTTTGATGATTCACTGGTTCATATCAATATATTTCTAGTGGATAGGAAACATCCTGAATTTTCCTCTCGCTATAACAAGATTAATCGCAGCATAGATGTCGATTTTAATTGTCTGGATGTCTTAATAACTCTGCAAACCTGGGTAGTGATACTGGATTTCTTTGGGATTGGATCCACTGCTGATAACCATGCGATGAAGCTGCAACCTGAAGATACTCAGCATACATCTAAATCAGAAGTAAATACCTTGTCTGCTTCTGCAGCCCAAGAGCCTGTAAACACTAAGCTGGATTTGAAGGTATGGTGCCTGAGATGCAAAATCATAATGGTATTGTCTACCATTGAACTTCTGCTTTATGGAAACTTAAGTCACATTTGCATTTTGCAGTGAAGAACACAGTTAAAACAGTAGATTTAGAATATGTGTGTATGTAGGTTTTGTGGGGAAAAAGTTGCAGAAAAAATTTATTTGCAAATGGATTGACTCCCTTGCTCTGTCATCCTCCGTACACGTGTATATGTCTCTTAAAGAGAGGCGAAAGTAGTACATTCCATGTTCATCTATATGGAGCTCTCCTGGATAGAGTTTGACAGTGAGAGCCTAGAGAAATGCAAGTCCTGTGGGAGGTGGTTTTTATTTCCCTGGGGCAGCACAAGGCAGAATCTCAATGTTGGTGATCTCTGAAGTAGTTACCTTTCCTTGGTGCTGACATACTGGAATTGGAACAGCTGTTCTGGGTGCTGTGGAGTGTACTTCAAACATATATGCATATATATGCTTCTATAGCTTTATATACGTATGTGTTTATGAATGTATAGACATGTAGTAATATAGTCTTTGTCCAGAGGTGCTGTAGTAAACATTCCCTGGAGGCATTCAAGGCCAGGCTGGATGTGGCTCTGGGCAGCCTGGTCTGCTGGTTGGTGACCCTGCACACAGCAGGGGGTTGGAACTGAATGAGCATTGTGGTCCTTTTCAACCCGGGGCATTCCATGATTCTGTGTTAAAAAATGACAAATCCTGACAGAGGACAAAGATAACAGTGCTGGGACGTGTTGATACCCTGACTGTTCTAAGGTATTTGGGAGACTTTAGCATGTCTCCTAATCAGATCATTCTTTGAGTTGTAGTGAAATTGTCTTGGAGAAAAAAAAAAACAACAGGACAGTCCAATTGTGAGCTCACACTGTGTAATACCAACCTGTTTCTTTTTGTTTGACCAGGTCCATTCTTTGTCTTTAGTACTGAACAAGACAACGAGTGAGCTCGCTAAAGCTAGTGTGTCAAAACTTGCTGCTCACTTGGAAATAATTGGTGAGTAGATGGGAGATCGGAGGTTATACATGATTTAAACTAAAAGGAGATGTACTTTTCAGTTGTGGTTTGAAGTGTTTTGTGTTTGCTGCTCATTGTTCTAGGTTTCTGCTTGTACGTCCTGTTTCTAGGGAATGTGATGCTTCTGTTCCTTCCCACTGAGATATTTCAGGATTGACTTTAAATTCTTGCAGTCCTCCCAGTTGCAGAGCAGCACAATAGTGTGTATTACTGTTTCAGAGGAAGAAAAGAGTTCTAAGTTTACAGAATGCTGTGATCACTGTGTGTGCAAATGATAGCGTTGCATTTGGGTTAATGTTCGTAGCAAATTGTTTGAGTATCAGGTTTTTTGTTTAATTAGTGTCCTTTGTTGAGTTACTTACAATGAGTTTATTCCACAAGCTTATGGAAAAATTGGGTTTTCAGCAAGGTATGTTTGATGCTTACAGCTGTTTGGCTCTTGTTTTGCAGATGGGGATTTAGCCTTGCAGGGAAGCATTGGAGGTCTGTCCTTAAGTGACCTTACAGCTCACGGGGAGTTTTACAGAGAACGTTTCACTACAAGTGGTGAAGAAGCACTCATTTTTCAAGTTTACAAGTATGAATTGAAACCTCTGGTTATTGGCCTGAGTCCTGTTAACAAGATACTGTAATATAAGCTATATTTTTTTGTAATTGTTGAAATTATATACTGCGAGCACCAGTTAAATCCTGTTCGTTATTGTTTTTTAAGTGAATAATGAATGGCTCTATTTGTTAAATGGTGTTAAGAGAGAAAACTAAATTCTACTTTGGTCCTCTATCACAGATATGGGCGGCCGGATCCTTTGTTGCAGAGGGAGTGTGATATTCGTGTCACTCTCAGGATGGCATCTGTTCAGTATGTGCACACCCAGCGTTTCCAGGCCGAGGTGGTTTCCTTCATTCAGCACTTCACTCAGCTTCAGGATGTCCTGGGCCGGCAGAGAGCAGCAATTGAAGGACAAACAGTATGTTGGGGTGTTGGTTTTTTTCTTTTCTATTCTTTCCCAGCAGACTTTTATAAGTTGAAATTAATTTTTCGTAATGAATCCTTTTTTAAGCAGTGAGTTGTCACAGAGTCATCTTATTCCTCTTCCAGTTCAGTGTGGACAGTGCAATTTAATGTTGATTCTGGCACCTGTTGCACTGGTGTTTGCTGTTTCCATCAGTCTTTTTGAACTGAACTTTGTTCTCTGATGAAGAGTTCAATTTCCCTTTTAAACTTGTTGTATAAAATCATTACAACATTTTGTCTTAATTTTATAAATTACGTTCCTGAATTCAGTACTAATCAGTGTGGAATAGCCACCTATTTCCTGTAAACTCGAGTTTCTAAATGTGTTTTACACGTAACAATGCCAGAAAACCCCAAGAAGAATCTTTTTCATTATTTTAATCTGAAAATGTTATGATAAACACTTTATAAAAGTACTAAAAAAAAATTAGTGAAGCATGCAGTGTGCTTCCAAGTTGATTTGATGCTTGAACTATTTCAATATTTGTAGGAAGCATATAAACAGGAGGGGGAATAGCTGTTTATGAGAGTGGGTAGCGATAGGACAAGGGGGAATGGTTTTAAACTGAGACAGGAGAGGTTTAGGTTAGATATTAGGAGGAAGTTTTTCGCACAGAGGGTGGTGATGCACTGGAACAGGCTGCCCGAGGAGGCTGTGGATGCCCCATCCCTGCAGGCATTCAAGGCTGGATGTGGCTCTGGGCAGCCTGGTCTGCTGGTTGGC
>JAOWBP010050530.1:0-26373 GCA_028571105.1 Tragopan temminckii
GAGGTTGGTGGCCCTGCATGTGGCAGGGGGTTTGGAGATTCATGATCCTTGAGGTCCCTTCCAACCCTGGCCATTCTCTGATTCTGTGAAGACCTGGTTGGATGGGGACCTGGGCAGCCTGATCTGGTAGGTGGCAGCCCAGCCCAAGGCAAGGGGTTGGAGCTGTACAAGATTTAACATCCCTTGCAGCCCAAGCTGTTCTGTGATTCTACTTGGTGCATAATGTTGGAATACCTTAAACTTATGAAATACATATGGTGCCTGTGTTGCACGCAAAGAACCTGCAGAAAACCGGTAGCTTAGGTTTAATTCCAGGAAGTGTGTATTCTAGTCCGATTTTCACATCACAGAGTGCTGTTCTCCTGGATTTGGAATCTCTTGGCATAGCCCCCAGGAACCTGAACTGCTTCCCTTTAAATTCTGCAAAGTCAATATTCATAAATATTCCCAAGGAAATGCCTGTTGAGTCTGTTACATGGTGGTATGAGACATTTCATTTAAATCTCAATATTTAATGCTTATTTTAATAGTTCTTTTAATGAGAAACCATTTGGACAAGTAACAATGAAATTGGTTGTTTGCCTTATGCATGCAGCCTGTACAATTTGACTGTATGGCACGAGATTTTCTGTCTTCTTGTAATACCTTCTGACAGAAAAGAAAATGGAGATTCAGCCTCTCTGCTTTTTCGGCAGGGCATTTCTGTTGAAAATGCTTCTCAGTGATGAGGTGAAGCGATGATAAATGTTAAGGTGCTTCTGAGTCAACAACTGAGAAACTTCATTCCAGGTTCACTGAACAATTTTCAGAAGGCAAGATCTTCAGAGCTCCACAGTTCTGGTCATATATTTAAGGTGTTGCTACACTTCCAACTAACTTTGGATCTCTCGCTAAACTTCTCAAAACTCAAGTCAAGGCTGCTGAATTTCCCGGAATGGGTGACTTATAGTGACTTGGGCTCAGCCCTCCTATCTTAAACGTTGTAAGAGGAGAACAGCTCTAATTCTTGTCTTCTCTGTATCTTTCTTCCACTAAGACCTAGCATGGGAGGTGCTGCCTCAAGAGAATGTGGAAAGGTCTTTATCTCTTGGGGTGGCGCTGCCCTGAATTTTAGCTGCAGATGGGCAGGTGGGGGGAAAAAGGGAGAAGGACCATCGTGGCAACCTCAGCAGCCTCCCGAGGTCTGGGTGAGGATCAATCCCCAAAGTATCTTTTGGATAACTCCCATCCTCCTGTTCCAGTTTGTGTTTTCTCACAGCAGTACTTAGTATCATTCTAGCCCTTCTAACCCAGAAGCCTGCTTCTCACATCAGAGCTCCCTTGTGCCAGGCAGTGCAGCCTCCTTTCCTCTACCCATCTCACAGGTCATCACACACCTTCTTGGGCCGAAATCTATAAAATTCTTTCATATCATATGCTGGAAGTTAGGATAGCTTTGAGAGTGTCTCAGCCACTTCTCGGCTCATAAATTTTAGTGTATTTACTACTCAATTCATGCATCACTGCATTTGCTGCTCTAGCAAGTCAAGAAGTGTAGCAGCCTTATTATTTTAAGCGTAAGGAAGCAAGGGTGGGAATGAAGTGAAACAAGGTCACTGAGTTAGGCACTTTAGACTGACTTTAGGGAGGATTGTATGTTTGTCAGGACTGGTGATGCTGCTGTGACAGGACACGTGCTGTGCAGATGATGTGAAATCCATGGTAGGAGGCATCCATCGCTGTAACTTGCCCAGATCTGATGCACCCTGCTGTGGTGTGTGAGTCATCTCATCCTGTGAACCCACCGTGACAAGCAGTTCTTAAAATTGCTCAAGTGAGTCTGAATTTGTAAACAGTTCTGGACTGATTAAAACTGCCTTATTTATTGATGGAAAGAATGCCAATTAAAAGCATTCTCAAATTTGGTCATTCCCTGTTACAGCTTAATTTCACGTTTTCTTTAGAAAACCCAACTGAAATCTGATTCCTTTTTTCAAATAAAACCCTTCTGCCACATGGCAGTACTTTGTTGCTGTAACAATTATGAATGAATATTCGTGAAGTCAATACTTACTGGTATATTGATTACTGACATCTTTATTTCTAAAAAATAATATTACCATGTTGCTCAAGTACTACCCAACAATTTGCAAAACTTCAAGACTTGTCAGGCATCCTCTTAAAACTTACAAGATCAAATAAATGACGATGCATGGTTTTGTTCCAGGTTAGATGATCTGAAGCAAAGATAATGCAAGCAAGAAAAAAAAGAACCCCCCAGATAATCTTCTTCTGTGGGGAGAAAAGAAAAAAAAAAAATCAACCTAGACACTTCACCTGACAGTTACTGATCCTGTAACCTGTTCAGAGATGTTTCTTTTTAAATACAGCCTCCTACAGTTTTATTCCTGTCCTGGAGAATGATAGCTTAAGTCCATGGTTAATAGACTTGGTTAATGTTTTGCGTTAATAATGATGACTATTTTCTTTGAATTAAACTGGATTTTCTTGTGTTTGTACTGTGATGTGATAAACAGAAAGGACTAACAAAGCAGCTTTATTTATTCTTTTAGCTTTCTGTACTATGTTTCAACTTCTGTGTTTCATTTCTGTAAAGAGTATTTCCTGTTAGGGAAAATCTCCTCATCCTTTTTGAAGGTCTTTGTTCAATGTGTGAACTATCACATTTCTGCGGTGTTTCTTTTCATCCATGGTAAATAACTAGAATGGGGTGTACAATACAAAGGCAGAAACTATTATCAAAATGTTATGGCATTGTATTAACTTCAAGCTGTGCTCTGCTCAGCTCCTGTTGAGTTCCAAATTATACCGAACTTTGACTCTTCAACTGCGTGTAGTATTATGCACAAAGAAAACTTGCGGAGATCACTGGTGTACTTGTAAAGTTAAGAAGGAATTAAAAATGTGTATTCAATTTGTTAATTAAAAAGTAGTTTTACTAAAAGACTTTTGGCACTTAAATAAATGAGAAATGGCAGTCTATAGTTTTATCAAGCATTTGAGAGAAAACACCAGAAAGACATAAGTTGGAGAGAAGTCATCAGCAGGTTGCACTGCAGAACTTCCAGACATCAGTGTCTTAATGCTGAAAGGCCTCTGAGTGCATGTGCAAAAATTCAACAGAAAAATCTTTGGTATGTTTGGATTCTGTTTAAATGAGATGAGTGGATAGAATATGGTCCAATTTATGGCTGTGTTCCTTCTTGATTCTAAACAGGCTGTCTTACTTTGCAGTCTTTTTATGAAATATATATGTCTTATGAAGTTTCTGGTTTTGAGATTAAAAAAAAAAAAGTATACGCTGAAGCGATGTCTTGCTTAAGAGAAAGAGTTACTTTCAAAGTGAGTCTGTCTTGGCTGCATTCAACAGACTCCTAATAGGCTGATTTGAAGATGTGATCACCTTATAACTAAGGGCCTCCTACCTGTATTTTGGACAAAACTGTCCCCTCCTCGCAATCCAATGTCTAGCTGTATTTCTAACACGACAGAATACCCTGGGAAATGAAATTAGAATTGATGAAAGTAATCTGTTTAGATGTACTGGATGTTTTACAGCCGTGGGTCTTGTGTACTTTGCCTCTTGAGACTCTATGATGATAGAAACCAAAAAACCATCTGGAACTCCTTTATTTGCCCTAAACATCTGTTAACTTCTGGCTGCATTTACCATGGCTTTTAAGTATGCAGGCAACACTTATTTGTAGCTGTAAGGAGCCAGATATGCAAGGGTGTGGACATTCCTCTTTATTTTCATAATATGGGTGAGGCATAAACCAAACTTGACATGTTAGGAATCATGAGAGTATATACATTCCTAATAGCCATGCATGTTTATGAAGCTATTATAATGTATGTAGGGAAAAGTGATATTCTTATGTTCTTACTTTGTGTTAAAAGCAGAATGCTGGAATTCAAAATTTTGATATGTATGTACCTAGGACACAGATACAAGTTTGAATTAATTGTATTTAAAGTGAATATTATACATGATATTAATAGTACTCTCAAGGGCCTTTTACTAGGTAAAGGCTGTCTGATGACAGGTATTAGAGCCTTGATTTTACACCTCCTAAAACATTTTATTCTGTTTTGGTTTCAGAAATTATAAATGTCTAAATCAATTTCTGAATAACATTTCAGAGGAATATGATTTGTATAAAAATTAAATATTAATTTTGCCAATTCCTGCTTTTTTCACTGCCCAATATCTTATATTAATAAACTATATAAATAGGACAGGTACTGTGAAAACAGTGATGTTATCACAAATGTTAACATGTAAACAGATATGCTTTTTGTTAAGCATATTTTTAGTATAAATGATAATGTAAATGTTAGAAATGCACAAAGAACTACTGAATGCCATCTGAGACATACAGAAACACATAAAACATAAAAAAAAATCTTGGATGCATATGTGAAACAACAAATAGAAGAGGGGTTATTATATTTCACGTCTGGATATGATTTCATTTAGACAGAACTTTCCATCTTCCTGTTGACTATCAAAAATCAAGAGCTACTGTGACTTCACATTTTCAGGGTATTTTGCCAGGAACAGTCACCAGTTGCAAGTACTGGCTGTGCCAGAACTGGAGAGGGTCAGACCTGTTTCAGAGAAATCTAGGTCTTTCTGTTCCAAGTGTAAACGACAGCTGGCTTGCTACCCGCAGAGAAAGATGAAAACATATGTCTAGCTAGGGCATGTTTGAGTAGTATCCTGTCATTAGTTATTTAGCAGATTGAATTATTCAATCTGGTGACTATTTGCCTGAAACTTTGCTGAATCCTTTTGTCCCCTAAGAGAGCAGTTCTTTCCCTTGGAGAGCGTACAACGTGTATGTGCAGTTGTACAGTGATTTCCAAGGAGCATGCCAGACTCAGACTTGATTGTTGAGCAGTATGCTGCAGGTGATACATAGAGATTGAGTGAATAAACTCATCCAGATCATCAGGGCATATATACAATTGTGTGTATGTATATGTGTGCATTTGTATATACATGTATATATGCACTTTTGGAATGACTTTGAAGTGGCAGTACCTCCAGTGTGTGCAAGGGGCAATGAGAAAAAGGCTTGTTTGAAGAATCAGGAAAGGGAGTCATTTGCTGAGGCGAAGATCCCAAGAATGACTGGAATTCCAGACTTAGTAGGAGCTCTTCTAATGTCTCATTATGGTTGGATCTCAGGAAGTCATCTAGTATGACTCCCTCCTTGAAGCATGACTAATTTGAAAACTGCATCATGTTGTTAAGCTCTTGTCCAGGTTAGCCCTGGGAACCTCCAAGAGTGGCCCAATGTGGTCTCTTCCGTTGACTTGCACGTATAGCTCATTCCTGGCATGGCCACTGATTGTCAGATATGCATAGCTACTTACTACCATTTTCCTGCCTGTTTGTGTGACATGTGTTGGTACTTTTGTGCAGCCCTCTTTTTTTTTTTTTTTTTTTTAATCTAAAGACTTTAATTATATTGAGACTAAACTTTGGATATTGTGTCCCTTTGCTGTTTACTGCTCTTTACTGTTTAGTCTAGGGAAAAGGAGGCTGAGGGGAGACCTTATTGCTCTCTTCCAGTATTTGAAAGGTGCTTACAGCGAGAGCAGGGTTGATCTCTTCTCACTGGTGACAGGATGAGGGGAAATGGCCTTAAGTTGTGCCAGGGGACGTTTAGGTTGGATATCAGGAAAAACCTCTTTACAGAAAGGGTGTTAAACACTGGAATAGCCTCCCCAGGGAGGTGGTTGAGTCACCATCCCTGGATGTGTTTAAAAACCATTTGGATGTGGTGCTCAGGGACATGATTTAGCGGAGGGTTGGAGTTAGGGTAGTATGGTCCGGTTGTGGTTGGACTTTGTGATCTTTAAGGTCTTTTCCAACCTGAGCAATTCTATGATTCTTTGGCCAAGAGAATACCAAGGATTCCCCAAAGTGTGGGTTATGGTCTAACAAATAACATTATTGTATCAGGAAAGCAACATTCGCTCTCCACCTTGTGACTTGTTCCTTCTGGTACTATATGCTTTTCTGGGGTTCCAGTTATTGCTGTTATTAAAATAAGCTTGTAAACAGATCTTAAGGTGACTTAAAATATTTTTTCCCTCTAAAAGCATTTTCCAAATGTACTTTGAATGCCTGGATGTTCCTAAGGTGGTAATGTTAGAATATGGGGTAATTTTTCATTTTCAAGTTGTACTATGATTATTTGAGTTTAGTTATATCTCCTCAGTGGAAGCACTTGGGTTTTCATTTGTTCAGCATGAAGGTCATTCCAAGCAGTTAGAGAATAATAAGTAGATGCCATCTACTGCAGCAAGAGAAATTGTATCAGTTGCAGGTTGAAGTTTTCCAGGTGAGAATCCACTGACATAATGACACAGAACTCAGCTTTCTGCCTCCTGTTTTTGGGTCACACTCTGCCTGACCTTCATGTGCATCCACAGCTGTCACAAGAAATTGTGAAAAGCATCCTCTTTACTCCCTGTGAGTGGTCCACAGGAGGGCTTAGCATGGCTGAGTTGGCTGGCTGGCATCCCTACTTATGTTACTGGGAGCCTTGTCGCGGAGTTCAAATGAGGTTGGATGTCTTCTCCGTTGTTTCTTCTTCTGTAATGACACTGTAAAAGTACTTGCTCACTCTGACCTGTCTCCTTCCATAACAAGCTCACATGGGTGCTTGCTCTATTTTTCTACTCAGAAGCTCCAAGAAGGCTTTTGAGATTTTCTTGTACATACCAGAAGTTTCCAAATGCCTGACAGTACAAGAATGACTGCAGGACACATCATGTATGTGGGTAAGCTCAGTGCTTCTGAAATCCATCAGGCTGCCTCTGCGGTGTTACCGTGCTCAGTAAAGGTTACAAAAGCCTCTGTATATAAAACAGCAGTGAGATTGATGCTTTCCATCCACCTGTGACCCTTCAGCCCACGTACCGATTTCAGCCTCTAAGCAATGCTGTGCTGCTCCGCACCAAACACGAGGCATTGGGTGAGATCCCCCTGGGCTGTAAGACCTCCCGGCAGGCTGTGCTTTAAAGGCACCGCTTCAGAACGATGACTTAAATTGGCACATCTTAATGGAAAGCCGGTAGGCTCGTCTGGGGAAGCGATGCTTGCCCTTCTCCCTTCTTTCCCCGCCGGGACGTGCCACCTGCTCCTGGGGGGAGGAGCGAGGGGGCACGGCCCGAACGCTGGTTTCCAATGAGTCGGTCTGCCCTCGCCCCGCAGCGCGGAGGAGCGGGGCTGTGGCGGTGCGGGCGGAGCGCTGTCCCGTGCGGGCAGGTCGGAGCCCGCCGGCCTTCCCCGCCCTCTCCAGGGCTCCTTTTCTTGGAAAAGCGAGCGCCGATCCACGTGCGACGCTGACGGGGTCGCAAAGGCGATAAAAAAAAAACAGCAGCGGAAAACAGCCCGGCGCGCCTCTCAGCTATCACCACGTTATCACCTGCGTGTGCCTGGAAGGAGGCTCTTCCTCCGCCGAGGAAAATCAGCTTAGGAAAGCAAAGTTTGAACAGCGAATTCCTGTTATTTCTAAGCACCCCATGTGACAGGATATTTCCTTATCGTTTCGAGCCCAGAGCTTTCCCCCGATCCACCGGCCCTTCACAAGTGCGACGGAGCTGCCCGGCGGGCTCCTCTCCTCACGGCGGCGATGGCTCCCGCCCCGCTCCTGCTGCTCCTCGCCTTTCTCCCCGGCGCTTTTCCACTGCTGGGTAAGTGCCCGCAGGGACTGTGCACGGCACGCCGGGAAGAGAGCGGGGTCTCCGAGCCCTGGCTGACCTGAGGCGGTGTGTGTTTGTGTGCGTGTGTGCACGCGTGGAGGGGGGGAAGCTGCCGCGCAGGTGGAGAGGAGCCCCAGGGTCGGGGGGCAGCCCGCGGCCACGTTACCCTGAGGGCAGCCCGACCTCCCGCAGCGCCCTGTCCCAGCTGGGCTGATCCGTGGCTGAAGTTGCCCCACGCGGTGGCCCTTTGGGTTTTGGCGTCCTAGGGTGCCCCAAGCCAGGCTGCCCTGGGAATGTTAATACAGCCAGCGTATTGGCATAGGGGTCTCTGGTTGAAAGCTGGAGCTTGCACGTGACAGTTGCTCTGATTTCCAGTGCGCTGCTTTCATACAGGGAAAGTTTTGCATCTGCCATTCCTCAGCATCCTCCGTAGTCAAGGTTCAGGTTTACTGGAGCACAGTTTCGTAACGTCAGCTTGTAACCTTTCTTGCTTTGTGTAGTTAGCTACAGTCATTGTAGGCTGTCTGCTAAGAGAAGTCACCCTACCTGCTGGCTGTCTCCTTGCTTCCTCTCTCCCTTCCTCTGGCTTTTGGTGTGCTGCTGGGGCATTTTGCCTTGGCCTTTGATGCTGTTAGTGCTTCTCTGACTTCACGAGCCACTTTCTGATCTCCACTCATGTAATCTATGATAGTTCGCGAGTGCTACAAAGTCCAAAGCTGTTTTTGCATAGTGGAACTCCTAAAATGTAATCTCTACAGAAGATACTTGGCACAATCTTTCTGGGGCTGGCAATAGGCAAATCATTAGTGTGATGGGTAAAGAAAAATAAAAACCAGTGGGAAAAAATCTATCAGAGTTTGCCTGGGACAGCTGAGGGAGAAGATGCTACGTGTCTCTGGATTGGTTATTGTTTTGGTTTAACACTGACAGATACCTAAGTACTGCACTGCTGCTCTCTTGTCCCAGTCCTCAGGGGGACTGGGTGTGGGGATATCTGGCCAACTCCTAGAGCAGCCTCCTTCTCCTGAAGCTTTTACTGTTAAGCATAATCTCATCTGGTATGGAATATTCCTTTGGTCAGTTCAGATTCACTGTCCTGGCTATGCCCCCTTCCCATCCAAGTGCCCACCCCCAGCCCATCTGACCTTTGGGGGCTCAGGCTGTTAATACAGTCTTGATGCTGTGCAACCACTGCTCAGCAACTGCCTAAACGTTAGTACAATATCAGCACCATTCTTGCTACAAGCGCAAAGCACAGCACTGTATGGGCTGCTGTGGGGAAAGTTAATTCCAGTCCAGCCAGACCCAGTACAGTTCTAGTGGTTGGTTCCTATGCCTGGCAGGTTCCTATGCATTCTAAAGGACCTCCTTCCAGAAGTAAATTTTGAAACTTTCATTATGGGTTACTCCCTTAAAAACTGTACTGAGACTGTGTTCCTTGGGGTGATGCTGTGGAGGACCTTCCTATGTACCTCCTGTAGCTGATCTGTAGTGAAAAATGAAAGTTCTAAAGCAAATGTTTCTACTGAATAGTGATGAAACGCATGGTTATTTCACTGAAATCTGGGAATAAGACTTATCAACACAAATGACATGTTAGAAAGCTGACATTACTTTATTACAGTACTCAGTGTGTGGGGGAATCTCTCCTCCTAGCGTGTACATGCAGGAGCTAAAACACACACATTATTATATATATATATATAATGTGCGTGTATATATGTTGTGTATATATATAATGTGTATATATATACTTAGCATGTGAATATTCATACGTTTTCTGCAAAGTATCTGCTTATTCTGAGAATTGCTATACACGTTAAAACCCAGCGCTATGTATGCCCTCTGTTATTATGGGGTTCTTTTAAGGGATCTTTGGTGGTTGTTGGGTTCCACTGGGAGGTGCTATCTGGCCAAAAGTTCATATGCTTAGTAGGCTTGGTCCCTTATTTGGTCAAGGTATTATTTATAGAAATTGGCTGCTGGCTAAGTTTGTAATTATCATTTTGACCTTATGGTAGCTAATGCTATCAACCCTTGTGGAGTACAGTGTACTACTTCACTTCTTGTGAATGTTGAGACGCTGCTTTTAGATTCCAAGTCTCCTGCTTATTTAGGAAAAGCAATCTTCCCTACATAGGATGTTAGCTTGCTTAATGCTCTGAATTAGTTGCTGGTTATCAATTATGTAACTGAATAATTTTGCTCAGCCCATTTGACAGATGCAGCTCAATCTGTTAGCAAGAAGTGATATCAAGTGGTTAGAGAGAAGTGTTGGCAGGGTATAATGAGTGTTGCGCAGATACCTGACTTTTCTGATATTCTTCTAGTCTCCCTAATATCTCCCTTATATCTCACAAAGAAAGTGTTATATGGGAATCTGTATTGGTGTTCAAATAGACACAGAAGTACAGTTGTAAACTGGAGCAGCTTAGGCCCGTGATACAAGTCATCTGTATGGTGATGGATGTGACAGGAGTGACTACGAGGGAAAGGGAATTCTGCAGTCTCGGTCACAGTTGCCCCCATATACTTTTGCCTCGTTCTTCCCTTGTTTGGGTGCCAACTTATTTTCAGTACCTACTTGTATAAGCTGCTGCTTTGTGTTTACACACTGCTAGTGCCTTGTAAAGGTACAGTCAAAAAAGTAGAGGACCAAAGATTTACTTCCCCTAGCCACACCTCTTTATTCAACTTTTTGGCATTGTCTCTGCAAACAAAACCTGCACGCTGCTTTTGGCTTGGCTACAGCAGTCCAGACTTTTGACTTGGGACTATGTTTTTCATGTGTCTAGCACCCTCTCTTTAAGACCGTAAGTTGCATAAAATATGTAATGTTGCGTTAGGTCAGAAGTACAATTTTAGCAGTTTAAAAGATCAAGCAGTGTTTTCTACACTTGTGAAAAAGTCTGACATTTTCTTTTAGCCGGAAACTTTAAGTAAGACTTCAGGAAAAGGAGAGTTGCAAGCATTGCATGTATCATTGTGCTAAATGCTGGTAGAAAAGCAGAATAAAAAGTTATCACCAGCAGCGACAATTATATATTTCCTTGTATTGTCTATGAGTAAAACTGATTGGCAAAAGGGAACAATTTGTGCCTCCAGTGCTCATCAGTTTTATACTGCTTCCCTGTAAGCTGGAAGCCTGAGGACAGGAGAAGGAAACTGACCCGCGGGTGAGATAAGTTTAGGTCAGCTCTTTCTCTGAGATAGAGGCTATTTGTTCCCAGCTTCTTCTTATGTAGTAATTTATGATCATTTCCACATCAGCAGAAAAAGGAAAATGTTTTGTGGTTAATCTGTTTTTCCCTTACATATTTTTGCATTGTATAATTTGTGCTTACTTTGGTAATCTAATGCTAAAATAAACAGTGTTTTAATTAGCTTTGATCCCAGAGCTTAACTGAGCTTGTAGCTCAGTTAAAATACAGTTTCAAGGCTTTGGTCAACCTGTTAAATTATGAGATGCAACGTTAGAGAACTATTAATTTATCATCCTAAAATCTATCTCAAGAGGACCAAAGGAGAAGGAAGAATTCTCAGTCTCTGGATGAGACCAGCTCACAAATGTTTACCATGCTGTAGATCCAGGTCATATAAGAAATGCTAGGAACTTCTTTAGTGATTGCAAGTTTGAAACAAAATGGATAAATGCATGTTGTTAAGTACGTTGTGCTAAGAAGGAGAAATAACTTTGGGAGCTATAAACGGTCTCATAAATTTTCATTGGTCACTAAGAGGCATATCTGTTGATGGCAAACCCCACTGTTGTCAGTATTTCATTCTTAGTGGAAAAACATAAGAAAGAAAGAAATCACCAATGAATGCAGCTGAGAGAAAAATGATGATGCTATTGTAACCCTGCAAGTAGCTTGTGTGTAAAGGTAAATTAGGAAAAAAAAAATCTTTCCCCTTCAGTAAGACTTCAGGGATTTCAGCAGAACTTATGAAAGCAGATCTGTCCACCATGAAGAAATAGAGCCTGAAGAACTTACTCAGTAGTCCTCGCAATGGGAGTCAGGATCAAGGAAGCAGAGGTGCCGGAGCGCTCAGCCTCAGGCCCTGCAGCACATGGTGTGCATGCTCCCTGCTCTCACTAACTCCCATGGGTGCAGTTTGGAACAGAACTATGATTGGGCCTTTTTTCCTCAGTTTAACCCATGCTTTAAAGCTGCATGAGGCATGAGATCCATCTCTACTGCCTTGCTGTTTTTAGTATAGATTCTTTCTTTGATGCAAAATAGTTTACATGCCCTGAAATCAGAACTAGTTGTACTCTACAGTCACTTTAACAGCGGTAGGCCATGGGAGGATCCCGTCCTCTTTTGCTGAACAGATGATGAGATTTCAACCCCAAGAGTAGCGTTTAGTCTCGTATTTCATTTAGATAGTAGATAAGATTGTTTCAAGCCTAGTGATTCCATTGTTTTTTTGTCTTACAGATACTAGCACCTTTTTAATATATAATGAAGATCACAAGCGCTGTGTACTGGCTCAGAGTTCTAATTCAGTGACTACTGCTCCTTGTGTTCAAGAAAATGAGTCTCAAAAATTCAGGTGGGTCTCAGATCACCAGCTTATGAACATAGCATTCAAATTGTGCTTGGGAGTACCTTCGAAGAAAGACTGGGTTCCGATCACTCTGTATCCTTGTGACAAGGCTAGCGAACTTCAGCGATGGGAATGCAGAAATGAGACTCTCTTTGCAATCCAAGGGGAAGATTTGTTTTTCAACTATGGAAACAGACAGGAAAGGAATATTATGCTTTACAAGGGATCTGGTTTATGGAGTAGGTGGAAAGTCTACGGAACTACAGACGATTTGTGTTCTCGAGGCTATGAAGGTAAAGTTCTATAAATTAATTTCTGTATTTTGAACTGGCTGCTATGTGTATCTAATTGCAATACAGGAGATATGTAGGAGAATTACCTTAGTCTTCTTGGTGATCTGTGAGTGTGGGCTTTGTTGAAATCTATAGTACTTGAGTGTGTTTTATGTTTTCTGTGGGGTTCATTTTGCTTTTTTGTCAAAGGTATGATAATTAAAAATTAGATAATTAACCATGCAAGGTAGAGGACAGTGCTTCATTTGGAAGGAGAGGAAAGCCGTTGGTTGTTAAGAACATGCATATAACTATTACGCAACAGTTAATGATATCTTTTGACTTTTTACGTATGTACAGAAAGACAAAGAATGAATGTCTGTTCTGCCACTCCACCCCTAGGGAGAAAATATGATTTTTTTCATTAAGGATTCAGTTAAATTTGAAACTGCACCTATATACATGCAGGCATATATATTTATGATGGCATTTTGGCAGAGAAAGGGAATGATCTATTTTCTAGGTTTATACAGAGAATAGTTGCAGTATTATGGCTCTGGGTCAAAGGTTTTTATTTGAGTATAGCATAAAGAAGATAGTTTCTGGTGTAGCTTTCAGGTTTATACCTACATGATGTAATATGATGTATTATATATGTTTAAAATGATCTGCAATTAAGTTATCAACAGAAGAATCAGTGATTGTGTGGGCCTAAAAAGCAGATTGCTTGATTTTATGGATTTTATGCTTTTGATTGTTATGCATGTAAAATTTAGCATGGGAATACGTTTGTCTTGGCTCAGTCAGTTCTGGTCAGTAGTCTCCTTTTCTGGCCAGTGGTCTGCTTTAAGTGATGAAAATTGGTCTAGTTGTGGCAATGGGTAACAGATTACATCTACAGATTATAAATGGAATGCTGATAATTTTTAATGCGTATTGTTTACTAAGATAGCAAACTGTGCTTACTCTAATACGAACATAAGGCTGGATTGATATACATCCCATGCGAATTACCACTTACACATTTTTTTAAACTATTGTGTCTCCTTAGATACCTACACAGTGAGAGGAAATGCTGAGGGAGCGCCTTGTGTATTCCCTTTTAAATTTGGTAATAAGTGGTATGCTGACTGCACAGATGCTGGCAGAGCAGATGGCTGGTTCTGGTGTGGAACCACTGCAGATTATGATGTTGACAAGAGATATGGATTTTGCCCACTGAAAAGTAAGTTTCTTGTATTGAAGGTTCTACTTTGCTCTTTTATTCAGCTGCCTGGGAATACTGCTGTCCTTTTCATGTGCTCTACAAAATGTAATTCAGAGCTGTATTTTTCTGTCTCTACACAGCTAGTTATCCTTTTAGGAACTATTTACACATGTAAAAATAGGGCTCAGCATAAAAAAAAAAAAAAAACAAACAACAACAAAAACAAACAAACAAAAAACTTGACTAAATCCAGGTGAAAGTGTGTGAATTGTACACTGAAATGTTTAATTACACCATTTATTTGAACAGGAGGTTAATTTGATGTGAAGATGTTACATTAGTATATCCTATAGGCTGCATAGAAATTTGTGCTGCAAAATTGGGAACTAAAATGTAACTTAAAAGAAAATTAAGACTACTTCAGAAATGAATTGCATTTGAATATAAAAGAGCTCATGTGGTATTTCCTTGATGTATGTACTACATTGCTTACAGTTCTGCAGTAGAATAATTAAAAATAGTGAGAAGCATTTCTATTATTAATTCCCTGGTTTAAGTGCAATTAGAGTTTGAGCTGTAGTATTATGTAATACGGAACTTCATGTAGAAATGTTGATATTTCTTTAAGTAAATTTGAATATGTTGGAATTATGTTTAATTTGAATAAATTTTCTCTGGACTTTTGTAAAATATGTACTAAGCACTTTGTCTGCAAACTGCTGCTTTTTCTGTCACGATGGGAGAGGTGGCATTTTTCCTTTCCTTCTTTGTTATTGTGCTTTGTTTTAAAGCTCCAACTGACTTCAGTTAAGAACAAAAGAAAAAAATGTCTTTCCTCTTTCCTTTGATGTGAAGAAAACAGTCGGTTGATCTTAACTGATTTGATGAAGTTTTCTTGTATGAAGTATGACTTCCATGAATGTTGCATTCGTTATTTCAGAGAAATAAAAATTGCAAGTTTTTTCCTCTGCCAGTATTATTTTCAAGATATTAAAAACATATTGACAGTATTAATTCCATGAATACAACACATGTAAGTCCAGCATGAGTTTGTTACCTGTCTAGCATTCTTTGAGGAAAGCAAATAGGAGGTGTCATTAAAAAATTGTTTAGTGCTTTGATATAATTCAAGGAAATCCATTCAGATTGTTTTTGGAAAAAGCTGCTTTATGCTGATTGCCTGCATGCTTCCTTCCGGATTCTTCAGTACTGGCTATAAAATATTCACATTTAGGTCATACACTTTAACAAGAGGCAGGCTGGAGTAGGAAAGTTTTAGCCCTACAATAGAGAACTGCGCTGCATTACAGAATAAATTATTAAACTTCAAGAGCACTTTTTAAACATAAGCATCGAAGTTTTTGTATGTTAAAGATTATTAAATCAGATGTCAGTAGTGTGCTTGTTTTTTTGTTTTTGTTTTTTTTTAAACTATCTGGGGGGTCAGAAGTGTTGATATAAATTAGGGGATGCAAACTATTACAACTCTTTTAGAGCTCAGACAAACACTGAAATTCAGATTGAATCAATCACTTTTCTACTGTAAACAAAACCAACTCAAGTGTCCAGAATGAGGAGGCCTGAGATTGTACTTAAAAGCAATTGTACTCAAAAGAAATGTGGAAATCTGACTGATAGAGATAATAAATAAATAAATGAATAAATTGTGAGTATGAGCCCTTTAGATGGTGCTTCAAAAAAGATGCTGATACGGTGACAATGAGACTTAAATCTCAACAGAAGAAACTGAGAATTGTTGCTGCTACTTCAGACAATTTTTAATATCCTAGGAAACACTGATTCTTTACAGGGTACGCTATGTCTTTTTGAGCTACGTGTTCCATTGCCGTGTTAAAGCATGTGTTGAGGAAGGCTGCACAAGGTAATATCACTGGGAACACAAGTCATGGGATGTACATGCAGCTGTATTCAGTAGGCAAAAGTCCACTGAAGCCCCTTTCTTGACAGTTGAAAGGGATAGAATTTCTCTGTAAAATTTTGAAAGACTTGTAAGTAGTGCAAAAAACTTACAGCTGACTAGGAAGGAAATAATTAAAGAGTGCAGGGAATAAGGAAATATTTAAATAATTTTAACCTTGAATATTAATCTCACTGGGCAAATCGGAATTTGTGCATCCATTCAAAAATATTCATTTTATTTTATGACAGGCCTTTTCCTCATGCTGGTGTTTTGAGATGTTTTGAAGGATTTTCCATTGTGGTTTTACGTCTAGTTCAGAATGCCCTGTGAATTAATCAACTGAGTAACAAAGAGTCATTTGTCTTGTTTTTTTCTGATTTACCTGGAACTCATAACCTGATTTCGGACCTCACAAGTTCATTTAGGATAAAGAAAGAGAAGCACTGAAGAAAAATATACCTACATGAAGATAAGCTTGTGAAAGAAATTTAGTATTTTTTAGATTTTCTTTTTTACTGTTGACAACACCTAGTTTTATACCTTTGTGTATGATACTGTAAAATAATATAAATTATAAACTATGTTCTTTACTGACTGTGTGGCCAGGGAGGAAGAGATTGCAGTTGTATTATAGAATATCTAACAAGAATTATATTCATTTCTCATTTACTGTGATTCTATTCTTTTAGTTTTGAAGAATATTGGACTGAGACTCCAACTTGTTCTGGATGGGTAATAAAGCAAACAAGAACACTTCTATGGTTACTGCTAGTCAAAGGCCAAATTTCAGCTTGCAGTTTTGAAATTAAAATTTCTGAAGGCCATTACCAGTCTTTTCAGATTCAGTTGAAGTACTACATGTGGTAGTCCTGTTAACACTTCTTAAAATTGCAATTGTAATAGGTATTTCTGCTGGTAGGACACTTTTTCTTGATAATAATTCTTAATAACAATAATTCTCACTAATTTCAGTGTATACAAAAATACATACTGAATTAGTCTGTGTAAAGTTGAGTTTTTTCCAATTATGCATTCAGGATAGGTTTTGTTTCACATGAATTGTTCAGATGCTAAAATAGATCATTCCAAAAAAGTGAATCCTCTTCTGGTTTCTCTGGGGATATTAAGATTTAAACAATATCATGTAGATTTTCCCAAATCCTGCTCTCTTAAGGTGTTTAATTGCCTAGAACTCAAATATTTAAACTAAAAATTCAAAGATTAAGAAATGAACTTTCATTCTATGCATGACTGAAGTTCTACAGAACAGCCTCATATGCAACTGTAAATTAGAGACGGGGAGAGGAAGGTTGAATGCTTGTTTAGCTCTTCCTTTCTATTGATTGCACAGTATCTGTAAAATCCTTTCTACAAGGCCAGAGACAATCTTCTTTACTGAATTATCAATTTCAATATTGCAGTCTCTCTTTTATCCCAGGCATGTGCTTGTGCACATGGTTTTGTAGAACATAGCATAGTGAAGAAATTTTGGCTTCTGATATTCATAAAATACTTTGGATAGAAGTTACTTTCTGAATAATGATAATGGAATGAAAGATTCCATATTTTTTCAAAGGTCCATATTAGAGTATACTATGAATTTATTTTGTTGTGTAAGGCTAATTAAAAAAGAAGCACTTCATATTGTCTATAAACTATCAGATTTAATACAGGAAAAAGTGGAACTGGTTACTGACCTGCTGACATCTAATATGTACCACCCTTTGTCTTGAGTTTTGTTTATTGTTCTGTTTTCCTCTTATTTACACGCACAGGTTTTCTGAGCTCTCTGAATTCAGAAAAGACCTCTTTCTCTCAAATATTTCACAGCTTGCAACTTAAAGAGCTGATACAGACAGGCTCTGGGAATTTCAGGTCTTTTCCCATTCCTGGCCAACATATAGTGACCTCTTCTTTATTCTGCTTTTGTCATGCAACTTTATTCTCTCTATGGAGTGATATTTGGCTCACTGTTGGGGGGCCCCCTGTAGCTTCCATTTTTTCAGTCCAATGCTTGGGTCTGATTACCTTTATTTTAGAAAGACAATCTAAAACCACTTTACATAGTACCCGAAATTGTAAAATAAATGAGGATTTCTTAGCTCAGAAAAACCATCTGTTTTATGGACTTCAGTTAGTGTGAGACGGTAAGACCTTAGTGTTTTTCTCCATGGTGACAAATCAGTTACTTTAGAACAACTATAGCTGTTCATCTTCAATCTTAAAAAGCAGCTTTATTGTCCCGGAGAAAATAGTGATATTGTTTTGTGATGTGTGTGTTGTCCAACATGGCTGTCATGGTTTGGCCTAGGCCTGGATTTACTAATGCATTAAAGGATTTCTTTTATACCTGTTCTTTTTTGCAGTGCATAGCTTTGTGTATTTTTGCTCAGTGATTTATTCTGTATTGTATCTGTCTCAGTTTTTGTGATCAGTCACAGCATTTCTTTTTCTCTTGGCAGTTAATAGCATTGATTCGTGGTGGAATACCGATCCTCTAACAAATGTCCAATATCAGATAAACTCCGAGTCAGCGCTAACATGGCATCAGGCAAGAAAAAGCTGTCAACAACAGAAGGCTGAGTTATTAAGTATCACAGAGTTGCATGAACAAACATACCTAGCAGGTAGAGTAATATCATCCATCAGGGTTTTTTTTTAATGAACTGTTTTAGCTGTGACACTTATATAGCATGTTCTGTCTTGAAAGCTGGGATCTTCTTCAGTTCTGTTAATTGTGGATTTAGATTGTTGTCTTGAATAATTCAGCTGGAAACTTGAAAAGATAATGATGATTTTTCTCATGAATTAATACTGCTGGAAAATTATAGTGACATAAAAACCACAGCAATTAAGTAATTCAAGCAATAAAGAAAGAATTTTGGAATGTATGTAAATTGAAAGTGGTGTTCAAAGAAAAAATGCAAAGATTGCATTCTTTTTATGCTGTATTTGCTGTGTGTATTAATCAGCATTTTTGCTAAATATTATTAAAGCTGCTATATCATCTTTATATGCTAAAATATGGAAAGAAAGAAAAAGGAACTAATAAACAAGAGAACTTACAAATAGCTTAAATTCAGACGCCTTTTTTTTTTTTTTTCTTCTCCCAAAGTCATTTCCAAACTTTCTTTCTGTGAAAATTCAATCTTGAATTCATGCTTGAAGACGTTCACGTTCTACAGAGGCAGTCTTGTTTTCACTGTCTTCTGAGCCTGCGTACACACGTGAGGTAGTCCAATATTACAGCTACTAGACAGATTAGAAAACATTTTGATATTTTTTTCTATGCTCTAAGCTGAATTTTTGCACTTTGTAAATTCAGAGGATGATTGATTATTTGATAAATCTGTTTTTAATATTGTATATAATCTGTTCTGTGAAAACGTTTGTTTTCAGTTAAAGGATATGACCAAAGCATAAGTCGTCTTTACTGAGCGTGATTAAGTTAATCTTCAAATTAATGCTCAAGAGAGCATTGACATTTAGGAGTGAGTTGTTAGTAGACATGTTTTAGTTGCCAACTGTAATATATTGTTGCCAAAGTCAGTTTTTCATTCTACAGCTATTCTTGCAGAATTAGGTTTTCCTATCATGCTCAGATCTTGATTCTCATAAACCATCACTTGTTTGTAAAGTAGTAGTACTGGAACACATTATTAACCTGTTGGTGCCAAATCAGACTCTGGCATTACATCCCTGTTCTTTTCAGTACTTAACAACCCCTGCCTTTAACTTGGCTGTGCTTTAAGTGTTACCCATAGTGTCAAAAACAACTAAATACATAGAGTAAATTTGAATACTAGCATGATGCTATCAGTCAAGGCAGAAATGCTTAATGTAAGTTGTGTGATGATTTCCTGTAAGCTATGCAAAATACATCAATTCAAAAGCAATCAGCGCTCATCCAGCTAAGCTTGCAATTCTTAGACATAAAGCAGAGAGAAGCAATTGAGTCATAATTATTATAAAAAAAAAAAACAAAAGCCCACAGAATTCAATAGGACCGTGCATAGGCATGATATTATTTCTAAGTGCTTTTCAGACCTGGAACAGTAAGTTGGAACATGTTTTGGAATTCTGACTTTGGCTAAAGAAGTGAATTCAGATGAGATTCAAAATGTACCAGATGTGCTGTTAAAAAGATGACTTTTGGAATGATTATATTTAAATGTGGCATGGTAAAATATAAACAGCTTACAGTACTAGTTTAAAATATTTAGTAAATTTGAAGCTCACATTTGTTAATTTTATTGGAAAAGAAAATATTTACGTGACAGGAAAGGATTCATATTTGGTTTTAGAAAATTGATTAGTTATTTACTTCTGTCAGCTATCAGTTTTATGTTTTGTAATTCTGGGGAAAAAAATGATTTGCTTTGTGTTTATGATAATCTTCTTACAAAGAATGTATACTTATTATTGTTTCTCCATTCTAACACAATTCCCCACACCTAAAATTGTGAAAACTCTGACAGTGAAAGTAATGTGAGCAATGTGAAACCATATGTGCTGTTTAGCATAGTCACCTGAAGTTAAAGTTTTTGAATCTTGTACTGGGAAAATGGAGAACCAAAGGAAATTAAGCTTTCAAGTTTCAAGAAAATGTTTGCTCTTGCACTGCCAGTATCTTTCTTTGTCTCTGTTACCTAGGTTTGACTGGCAAGCTGAGTTCTGCTCTGTGGTTTGGCCTTAACAGCCTGAATTTTGACAGCGGGTGGCAATGGGTTGGTGGTGCTCCGTTTAGATACTTAAACTGGGTTCCAGGTAAGATAATGTTTTTTTTCTAAGGGTTAAATTCCTTTCTTTTCACTTTGTTTTGGTTATTTGCTTGATGATTGGATTTTTATTTTTGTTTTGGATTAACCAACCTTGGTGGTAATACATACAGAACTAAATACGTTAGACTAGTCTACCCTGAAGCAAAACCAGCTGCTTCGCACCTGTAGCTGCAATGCTGAACTCCAGTGCCAGTATTAAATCGTATTCTCTATGCCATCTGTAGACAACAGCGAAGAGGTGCTTTTTTGGTTTATTATTCAGTGTCTGTGTTAAGGTGAGTTTTATCAGGACCCTTGTTTCCTTGCACTAACTATTCAGGAAGTCTTTTGAGACTGATTTAAGTGGATGTCTGAAGTTATACAGTTTGAATACTCTTCATTCTCACTGAGCATGTCCCTTGTATTTAATGTGCAGTAACTCTGTAAGTTACTCCATCATGTCACTCAGTAGTTCCATTTTGGAGGTAAGCCCCAAACCAAATTATAGGTGGACAAAACTTCTTTGTAAGCTTTGAAGAGTGAATTGAACCACTGTCTAAATAGCTCTCCAAAGGCGAGAGCACACAAGGCAAACAGATGGGCTGAAATACAAGTTCCTGAGAGGATGTTTACAGGTCTGTCTGCCAAAAGCACAGGTGAGGAGCTGCATGTAGTGAAGGGTGGAGAAAGCCGGGCTGAGTTAGAGCCAAAGCAGCAAGGGAAGCTGTTCATGACCGTTAAAACTGCAGACAGCTCTCACTTATCCTGTAAAGAATTATCTGAGTTTTGGAGTAACCAAAATGGACTCCATTTGTTTTTCGCTCCGCAGGTATCTATATAACCAATTTTACATCTGTGCTTTCTACTTCACAGTTACACTTTCGTCAGCATATCTCTATCTCATCCCCATTTCCGTGGGTGTTGAAGACCTAACTGTTCTTTCCACCAGTAAATTTTAAAAGAATTTGTGGAAGCTTTACATACTTCCATCTCAGTGGTTCTAAACAAATAACAGGAACATTTGAATGTTTTATGTTCCATAAGGGAGCTAAGTTATCTGTAGCTAAAGTATGGGGGTTAGGCTAGCTGCCTATGGTGGAACTTTTTTTGTCCATTAAAATCATTTTAATTTTTGTTCTTGAAATAGGAACATTTTTTTCCCACGGGAAGAACTGTAATCTAAGGAAATAGGGAGTTAATTTTTCAATGAACAATCTTGTGCTCTACAAATTTTGCATTTCTGACACTTGTTATGTAGTAAAGTGACGTGTTCAGATGTGGAACAAAAACAGTATTAGATTTAATCATACTAGACCAGATCTTGAAAAGTTCATGCAGTTTACTGCAGAATTTGTGTTCTAGAAGTTCTGCTTTCTTTTTAATGCTTTTGTTAGTGTTACTGCTGATCTTCAACTGAAGAGAGCCAAATATCCTGTCCACTTATCTAAATAATACAGCAAGAACAACAAATTCAGATTAGCAAAATAATTGCTTACTATTTATACTAAATGCAGAATTTGACTAGCTTACTGAACAGGTAAAAAATTGCATTCTAGAATTGAGAAAGGGGAAAAAAAAAATGAAATATTTGCACTGTAATACACCACATCAAGGCTTTGAACCTGTGGAAAAATGTGTTAACAGTTGTGAACTGGATAAATATCTCAATGCGCGGTTGCTGTGAGCGGAATATCTGCTAAGGGAGTGAGCTGCACCATTCAGGTTAAAGGCCTGTTGAGAATCACAACTGCCTATGTATTAATGTGTCTTATAGTTAAAGCATGGAACAAATTCATAGCTGAAAGTAATTGGAAGTGTAATCATGAGGTGTTTATTCTTAGTTATTGTTGTTGAGTGGCTTGTCATTTTTAAAAAATGTTGTCCATTTATTTATTTATTTATTAAAGGGCATCCTTCTCCAGAACCTGGAAAAATCTGTGCAGCATTAAATCCTGGCAAAGTTGCCAAGTGGGAGAATTGGGAATGCAACCAGAAGCTCGGCTATATTTGTAAACGAGGAAATGCTACTTTAGCATCTTTCATTGTTCCTACAGGTCAGTGTGGTAATAATCCCCTAACAAATGATTAATGGCATAAAATTGAGAAAAGATAATGTCTGTGCAAAATGTGACTTGACCAAGATTCCTTGTGAAAGTGAACATTGTGTACTTCCTCTTTATTCTGGTCTCACTTCCTGTGTAGTATAGCTGAGTTGTCTTTCCAAAAGCAAACAAAACTTTCACATTTTGTATGTAGAATAAAAAGGTAAATAATTTAATGCTTAAAATATTGTGTAATTATCTAAAAGCCCATGTTCTCACTGAAACTAATCTATCTCTCTTGCTGTCATTTTCTTTTACTTATGAAATGGAGTAAGTTTAACAGTGCAAATTAATAGTAAACTTAAAGAATTTTTTAAAATTTTAGATTTAAAGATTTGTTAAAAACTATGTATGTAATTATGTATGAATTTATATTTTCTATATACCTAAACTATTTAGCTTAATACAAAGCTCTTTAGATTAAATACATGCAGAAACTTTTTTAGAAGAATATAATTTGAGCGCTTGCTTAAGGTACACAGGAAAGACAAATCAGGGATAAGTTTTCATACCTTTATTTAGACTTATTTCCTTATTGTATCTTTTTGTGCTATAATTTACACTGTGACCTTTTTCTTTGTTTCAACATTCTTTCCTTCTTCTATACCTTATTTCCAAGTTTATTCCTCTTTCTAGCTCATACAGGTATCTCCCAAATTCACTGACATTATTTTGCACAGGGTTTAGAAGCAGAAATCCAAACCACTACCATATTTCCAATCCATTTTTTAATATACATTATTGGAAGATCAGATGTCAAATGATGAGTTTCCAAAAAGTATGACTTGAAAAATATGTTTTTTAATGTTGTTTCTGCTGTTGCCAACATATAGCAGCTCAGTGATATCAAAAAACTTGAAACAGCGTCTTCTGCCTAACTTGTTTCTCTTTAAGAAAAACAAGTGAGCTAGTGTATTATTAACCAAATATTGAAATCAATGTTAATTAAATATATTTCAGTTTTGAAATTAAGTGTATTTATTGTCCGAGTTAGAAATGACACTAGTGCTTATTTTAACGCTTTTCTGAATTAAAATGCAAATAACTGTTAGTATTTCTATACTTCTGACAGCCAGAATCTTTATTTAGGTTGAAGTAGATTGTTCCATGGGCTGTTACTCAGCTTTTCATAAACATATCTTTAAACACTGATGCTTGTGAATGAACCACTTATTCAGTGCTGCCTATTATCTTATTTAGTTTTAGATTCAATCTTAATTTGAAGCTAATGGCTATTTCTTTCTTATACATCAGGATTTTGATTTCCTACCTCACCCCTCCCATACTGAAGTGAATCAGTAATTTGCGGGAAGAACAGAAATGAGACACAAGTTTTCAATTGGACAGAAATTGCTGAGTAAACGTGATGACAGATAAAACAGAGATTGGCAGTGGTTCACATTGTAAAATATTTTCCAAAGTGTCCTGAGGGAGGAAGTCATAAAAGGAATAAGCATGCAATCATGCAAGGTGTTAAGTGCCCTCAATTTCTAATGATGTAAAGGAAAACTCATGACAGATGATGTTTTCCTGACCAGGGCACCAGTGTCAAAATATAAATTAATTGCAAATTCATGCATGCAATTAAGTTGTGCACTCACTACTAAATGCAGTGGCAATCCTTTAATATTTTAATTCTAGAAGTTACACTAAGTTCAAAAGAGTACTGTATAAGGATTGTGGGAGAGAACACTTCATAACAGAATGTAATCATGTATCTATGACAAAGTAGAGAAAAATCTTTACAGATTCTTTATTTTTGTAGCATTTGAAGATTTTCAGGAACTCAGCAGCTGTGTGGACTTCCTTCACAAGAATTTTTTTCTTTTCCAGCAGGGGGCCACATTATTATATATCTTTAAGTCATTTAGATTTTAGGGCTTCAAAGCAGTTGATCTGCAGTACAGCAAAATGTATCAATAAGAATCCAAAATATGCTTATTTTTAAACTTCATTTTCTAAGGAAAAGCTGCCTGGCTGATAACCTCCACGAGGTGACTGCCAAAATAGGTTTCACCCCAATTCAATAACATAAAGTATTGAGTTTCTGAATATTTCATAAACCCCCATATCTGATTGGAGAATTATATACACTTAATTTAACTGTTACGAAGGCTGTGTAAACTCTCTCTTATCAGCAATGAAGAATGAATGTGTGAGAGAAAAATGTTAATTCCCTAATCATGAGAATCATTCAGCTAGTATTTTTACCTTTGTAGACACCCAAGTCAATAACTGGGAGACCTTCAGAATTCAGGAAGCCAAGCTTATAGTTTGCAGAACTATTTGGTCTTTTAAAGTCTATGCTTCGTTTTTGTATGTTGAACTATTCCACAGTATTCATCAACTTGACACTTGAGATAATGTTTTTTATACAATGATGTGATTCCCACTGTTAGATATTACTTGCTTTAATATATCCTGCTTATTTAAGTCAGATGAAGCTCAGGATTTAGTACTTGTTTTCTTCAGGATGAAAAGTAAATCACAGGGCTTTGTATTGTGTGTTTTCTTTAAAAGAAGAGGGAAGCACAGAGTTAACTTTTGCTGACAGCTGGAAATGAACAACTTGAGGCTTTGTCCTACTGAGAAATCCCCATCTATGTCATTCAATAAAATTTGCTCCAAAGAAATTAGACTGTCAACTACTGAATTTACAACCAAAAGAGTCTCCCTGCCTGCCGTAGCTGATTTAGTGTTTAGAGTAATGTTCATACAGTCTCCTTCAGTCTGAAAGAGAGATTCTTACAAAGCCACGGGGGAATAAAGACCTGTGTGATTGTCTTTGTAGTGAAGTCTGAACTGATAGAGTCTGGTCTGTTTACTGTTTGCAAAAGGGTGCATTGTGTGAGTTTGTTAAAGATGCACGTAAGTCTAGATTTTTTTTCTCAGAGCTGCTCTCTGACTGCTTGCTGTAGCAAAGCACTGTAAGATACACATGCTCAGAGCTAACCCCAGGCACAGTAGGAATCAGATAGCTGCCTAAAGCATGATACCTCTATAACAGCATTTGTCATCTGTTTCATTTCTCTGAACAACCCCACATACTATCAGTTTGTCTTTCCAACGTCTCTATCTATCACTATTCTTTCCTTCTGTGGCAGGATTGACAGGACTCTGACCATTCACAGGGCTTCTCATCCCTGGGATGGCAGAGTTCTGTTTGACTTTCTGATAACATCCTGGCACTTTTTTGAGGTGGGTGTGCAGACAAAGAAGTATGTTTATAGCTGTGCTTTGACACTGGTGTTCTGTGTTCTGGCACTAAATAACTACTAATTGTCAGCATCTTTTAGCTGAAACAGGATGTGTATTTGCAAACTTGCCCTGACTAATCATGGCTTTGGATGCCTAGTTAAATGTTTTCATGAAATATGCACCACTGTCATACAGAAACACATTGCTTCTTGTTCTCTGATATACATAAGTTTATTTTCCCAACAGAATTTCTGCAAGCTTGCTGTCCCTGTTCTGCTCTCTATATTGCTGTTTGCTAAACTGTCTAATGATTATAAATTCTGCTTATTATACAGTTGGATGGCACTTCTTCCAAGGCTGAATTGTTTGCTGAACGGCAACGTGATTGTTGGCAGTACTCTGTTACTGTTCTGATGAATTCCTAAAAGCAATCTTTAAGCACAATAATTTACTTTGACAGAATAATTTTCTCAATTGTGCTTTTAAAAAGTATTCCTAAAAGCAGTATTTGCATTTTGGGTTCTTGTGTGATCCTTGATTTTATTTTTTTTTTTATTTTTTTATTTTTTTTTAATCTAGGAAATGCAGCTAGTCCATAAAGTGCTTAAAGTCTAGTGGAAAAAAAGTTACCTTCATATAA
>JAOWBP010050530.1:29339-50130 GCA_028571105.1 Tragopan temminckii
GAGAATTTTAGAGAAGAACATGAAGAATAAAAAAGGAATGCATTGTGCATATTTACATGGAAATGCAGAATCTGATGTTGCACAAACATGGCTCAGAGCATGTCTGAGAGAGGGGGAAATAGCTAGTTTATAAAGTGGTTGTAGAAAAAAAACCTGGTGTTTAGTCACACAGATTTCAAGGTCACCAAACTCTATGCCAGCATTTCTTCTACGGAGAGAAGAAAATGTTAACTAGGAAGGGGTGCCGCTAATCTTTCTCCTTTTCTGATTTGCACAGTGTATTTTATGACTTAAACATAATCTTTGTGTTATGGAATGCTGCCTATTGTAATACTGTATTACCACGATATGAGCCCACCACACTAGAATCTCGTGATGTGCAGGAGGCTTCTGCTGTGCTGGTTGCTAAATGGAATCTGGTGTCCTCTGAGTCTGAGTATTAGGGGAGGGTTGGTAAGGACAGTATGGATGAGCTATAAGGGCTGATTATACTCAGATATAATAAAGATGGCAAAGGAAATGGAGGGAAAAAGGAAGGATAGAGAGACGACTATTCAAGTGGCAAGCTGGATGGTGATTTTTCTAGGAGCTTGATTTGTCAGAATGGAATGCCTCCATCTTCCTGTAGCTAGCAGATGGCAGAAATGTCACAGGAGAGTTTTAAGTTGCTGAGGTGTCTATTAAAATCTGAAATGTGTTAATCAAAAAGGATTGCCCTAGGGGAGATGACTTTTAACAGGGAAGCAACAGAAGAGAAACAGTTCCAGTTTTCATTTGAAGAACTCTTCAGCAGTTGATGTCTTTTTGGGTGGACATTTTTAAATTTCATGGCAATTCTGTTATCAAGTTGATCATGATCAGTATGGGTAGATAATGTTAAGAGAAAAATTGTTCAAGAAAGGAAAACTCTGAGAACAAACTGTGAGCATGAAAGATGTCTGAGTATTGTTAATTCAAAATACAGTTCTATCATGCCACCACATATGGATGGAATTAAGTACATTTTATGACTCTCATAATAAATTCCAATTGTAGTTAACAAAGCTACAAAACCAGTACTATAAAGGAATGCCCTTTGATGATGAGTAAGTTCAGTCGTTATCAATGCTCAATTTTTAATCTTCCATAGGATTTTATTCAGAAGGTTTTTTTACAGAAGAAAACTGGACGGTGAATGATATAGTAGCAATATGGTGGAGACTTTTAAGCACAGGCGAATAGAACTCTGAGAAACAGCAGCTGTGAAGTAAGATGCTTGATTAATCCTACATTTTCCTTCCAAATGAAAATTTACTCCGCAGTGGACTGACAAAAAGTGAAACAGCAACAGGAATTGCATATTGTTGTAAAATGAAACAAAGTATAGGAGCAGATGATGGGACAACTTGCAAGAGTTCTTGCTGACTGTCAGCTCTAAGAGACACACTGGGTGTCTGAGCATTAGAAGAGATGGTACTTTCTTTCCTGCGCTAGAGGTGAAAGAGGAGTTAGGATTTTATTTAGGTAGTTAGTTGTATCTTGTTATTTTATGCAAGTGTTTTAATCTGGAAAAGGAGAACAAGTCAGACTATGCTACAACATAATTCAATACAGAGAGCAAGTTTGTGCTTTTGTATGAAGCTCAACACTGCTATTGTACTGCCACTAGAGTGAGTGGCTTTTCCTGAAGGCTGGAGTGGGTATATGGAGAATGCTGTGCCCTCTATATGAAACAGGGAGCCTTAATTTTCTGTGACTTCCTTTTAGCCTTCCTGAGAGTAAGATCCTATAAATAACATCGTATATAAGGACTGTTATCAATCATGTTTTAGAGCCAGATGATGAACTTTGGATTGGGTTGAATGACCTCAAGGTTCAGATGTATTTTGAATGGAGTGATGGGACACCTGTCACCTATGCCAAGTGGCTTCGTGGAGAACCCACTCATGCAAACAATAGGCAGGAGGACTGCGTTGTTATGAAGGGAAAGGTAACAAAGCATTAATATTTGACCTCACTGATTATGATGATGATGTATGCTAAAATGATGACATGTTGAAAGTGGCAACATTCAGTGCAGCCAGAGAACCCATGATCATTGCTGAGAAGTTTAGTAGGGAAAGCTGGCATGCATAATACTATAAGTAAGAACCAACCAAAAATACCAGTTCAAGGCTGCAGAAGCTTGGCATTGTAGTGACAGGACAAAATATAATGGTTTTAAACTAAGAGACTAGATTTAAATTATATTTATTAGGAAATTCTTTATAACATGGGTGGTGAGGCAGTGGAACAGGCTGCCTAGAGAAGCTGCGGATGCCCCATCTGTGGAAGTGTTCCAGGCTTGGTTGGATGGGGGACCTGGGCAGGGGGATCAGAAGAAAATAGTCTTGAAGGTCCCTTCCAACCCGAACCATTCTATGATCCCTTTCCTTCCGCATGATTATTGAATTAGTAGTTTTTGTAAAGATGATGTATTGCAGTCACCTCAAAAGGTCCACTTTTCAGCAGAGTTAGTAATCAAAAAAGGTGTACATCAGTGTTGAATCACCCTCAGCAGTAGAAGTCAGACTGAGGTTGAAATTCTGTACTGAAGTTATATGTAGGTTTTCCTTCCTTAAAAGCTAGAAAAAAAATCCTTAAATACTTAAACGTATAGCACATCTTTGAAACTTAAATCCCATTTGACTATGATGTTCTGTTCTTATGTTCAGGATGGATTTTGGGCAGACCATTCTTGTGAAAAGAAAATTGGCTACATCTGTAAAAGGAAGCCCCTGTCAGAAGCACCTACAGAAGAGGAAACTATTGACATGGGCTGCCAGAGAGTAAGTGAAGAAAAAGTTGTTGAAGCTGAATTGGCTGCTAGATAGGATTAAGAAGAGAAAATGGCTCCTGAGTGGATCTGGAAGAAGAGGGGGGTAAAAAAAAAAAAAGTGGTTTCTGTATTGTCATCATTAGAACAGCTGGCTTTCTCATTTTTATGGCAGATGGGACAGGTGGTACAGATGAAAAAATCCAGACTCTGACTCTTTGACTCTCAATGTTTCCTTTATTTTTCTAGAACTTGAAAGTGTACAAAACTCAAACATGTAGCTCTTGAGTAGCCTATTATTCCTTGATTGGAGTTTAGACCTTCTTAAGAAATTTTTCTTCACCAGCAGTTGCTCTTCAGCTCTGTCTACAATTTTCTTCTTTACTGTTCATGGCAATAAGAATGTGTTTGTCTTCGTGCTAGTCTCAATGCTTTGCTTAGGTGTTTGGCCATGCTTCCTACTTTGAAGAATTTGTTACAAGTTCCTAAACAAAATGTATCCGTTGTGCTCCCTCTGAACTGCCAATGAATTTATTCCTTGTTGGATAGTCTTGTTGGTGAGAAACTGAATATCAGGAGAAAATTTGTATAAGTTGTGGCTGGATTACAACAAACTATTCCTCTGTTAGCATATTCCTGAGATAATGGTGTTTGGATGACGAAACATTAGAAAAGAATGTTAGTGTTATTTAATAATCTATAAACTTGTTTGATGTGTCATTGGCAATCTAAAAGGACAAGTGTAGATTTGCTTTCCATGAGCAGTTCTCATGCTTGCACACCTATGTGCCAGGCGGAGTACTGAAAGCGCACAATAAAAACCTACCATATCTTTTTATAAATGGAAATCTCTGATTAAAAAATCATTATGAATCAGGACTTCAAAAAAGCTTTCTTCTTGCCTGTTTCCACTCTGCCTTTTGCAGTTCAATTGTTCCTTTGTCTAATGGTTAGCTGATAGTGTCATGAGTCTTTTTTTCTTTCTGTGATATGTGTTTTTTATGTATTTTTATAGGAACTTCATAAATGTTGTAGCACATTTGATCACTTAATGCTTATTTTGACAGGGCTGGAAAAGACATGGTTTTTATTGTTACTTCATTGGGAATACATTTGTAACATTTTCCCAAGCAAATCAAACCTGTGAGAGGCATCAAGCGTATTTAGCAAGTGTTCAAGACAGGTAAGTGAAAACTGCTTGCATTAGGGACCACATGAGAATTTAGCATCTAATATCATCTGAATGTCAAAAGAAAGATTTTGATATGGGTGAAAATCTTGCTTGAGAGGACAGCTATAGAAACATACAAAACTCATAAAAGATTTTTCATACATATTCAAATCTATGAATTCAGTTCCTAGTAAGAATAGTCAGTAGATATGAAATGACATTTTGCTTTTGAAAGCCAAGGAGAAAATATAGTTTTGTTGTTCTTTAATTGTAGTGGTTTGAGGGTAGGTTTACTTGAGTATAGGAATAAGAGTACAGAATTCAATTTTAATTATCAAATGAAGAGATTTAAGTGAATTTCTCTTGAAAGGTAGCTGAAATGAGGAAGAGGAGCTCTATGTCATATATCAGTTCTTTTCAGAATTAAACTACTTACTCAAAGTTTAAATAAGAATCCAAATGAGGATAGAAGTGCTTGGTACTTTAAAACATCACAATTGCATGAGGTTTAATGTGTGCCTGAGCAGCTGATGGACATTACTGAATGCAGAGTATTTCAAAAATGAAAGAGTTAAGAAATAAAGGCTGGTGTGCCTGCAGTTGCCTCCGTGCCTCACACTTTCTCTGATTTCTTTCATTATAATTTAAATAGGTTGTGGACAGTAACCCTCTAAATGCAGGTAGAATTGCAGCTGTGATTAAAAATAGTTAAATAATGATGTGGTCTTTGGACTATACCTTGTTATGAGAGAGGCTTTTTTTTTTTTTTTTTTTTTTTTTTTTTTACATTAGCTCTGATTTTGCAAAGGCTTTTTATTTGTACACAGTAAGGATCTATGACTGGCTTTACCTCTGAGTGGGTTTGTTTCCCAAACATAAATGTTCATGTATGATCATTGGATCTAATTTGCAGTTTTCCTTAGTTTAACAGTTTATTATCATCATACTTCAGCCTTTACTTTAGTGAATTTCTGTTGTAGTGCTGAGGCCTTTTGTGGTTTTTGGATTTGCTTGTAACAAGAAGTCATCAAAATAGAAGGGTACCAAAAAATCTTTGAAATACAGTGGTATTACAGTTAAGTGCTGTTGTGTTCCTTCCTTCCCATATCCTCTCCAATTTCATCAGTTCACCATTATACCACTTACTATATTGGACATCAGTAGAGAAGACAGAATGCTTTGGTATTCAAGCTTACAAACTAAATATTATGTTTTGTTATTTGGTTTGTTCATGTAAATCCCTCCATGTCATTCTTTCAAGAAAGTACAAAGGTAGTTCTGAGAAAATAAGCTATTTACAGCTTCTAAAAATTAATCCAGTGGTATTAATTTAACAGTTGTATTCTTTTGAACAGATATGAACAAGCCTATCTGACTAGCCTGGTTGGGCTGAAAACAGAAAGATACTTTTGGATTGGACTTTCAGATGTAGAAGAAAAGGGAACCTTCAAGTGGGCTAATGGCGAATATGTCTTATTTACACACTGGAATTCTGAAATGCCTGGTACCTATGACTCTATGCTGTCCAATGAGTACAGTGCCCAGAATATATCGTTCACTACTTGCATTTTTTATTTCAGTCCTTAGCCCTTGTCTAATGGTATAATGACCACTTGCTCTCAGATATATCTGGTTGCTCTTTCAAGCATGCAGTGCTGGTGCTAACTTCCTGCATGGTGCTTTCTTAACTGAGGTTTTTAACCTGAGTGTGAAAGAAACTTTAAAGTGCTGTCAAGTATCTGATTTACCGTCATCCTGCATGTTCTACTCTAGAAGATCTTTCTCTTCAGACATACTGTGCCTTGCTCGAAAATCCTGCCTGTTCAGCCGTATCTCATAGTGAATTTGCTAAGTGCATGTTTTGTGTTGTGGGAAATCACAGCATACATAAAACATCTCTGGTCTTAGAGAAAACAAGGTTGTAGGAAAGGACAAGAGGAAGGTTTGTGTTTAGTTTTTTCACTTAATATCTTTTCTAGATGTATTGTGTATATATGGGAAACCTTTTCATGTCTGACATGGTCACATCAGAAAGAAGATGGTCTCCAGCCTTCAAGGTTCTGATGTGTTATATCAGGCTTTTGGGAGATTGTCTGATCCTCTTCAATTGCAGTGTCTTAAATTCTGATTTAAATGTGTCACATGGAGTGGTAAGGCTGTGTAGACTAAGACAGCAGCAGGCCTATATATAGCAAGCTCATTTTATTAAATTATAGTCAAATCAGACAAATTTGGGAAAATCACTCTTATGTCTTCAGTTTTAGGGAAGAATAGGTTGAATTGCACGATGGTGCTAGAGTCAGCCATTGGAAGCTGGTGAGATTTGATGTGAGGCACAATTCAGTATCTCAGATATGGGTGAAGCACTTTTTTGCCTTTTTTTTCTGTGAGTTAGAAAAATTTTTGACTCTATACAAGCAAATACTTCCATTTCTAACAGGATAGAATATGAAGTTTTCTAAAGTTCTCAGTGACCCCCTGAAATGTTGCTTTTATGTGTTCCTGTTTTCAACCAGGAAGAAAGCCGGGCTGTGTTGCCATGAGAACTGGAACTGCTGGTGGATTATGGGACGTAATAAAATGTGAGGAAAAGGCAAAATTCCTATGCAAAATGTGGGCAGAGGGAGTGACGCCTCCACCTGTTCCTACAACAACTCCTGTTCCCAGTTGTCCAGAAGGTTGGGACTCAAACAATCGTATTAGCTTTTGTTTCAAAGTAAGTTTGTTGTTTAGTTCTCAATTAAGGTAGTTTCTATTTGGTACACCTACATGCAATAAAAATTGGTGTACAACAGTCTTACTGTTTCATCAGCATATTCATGGTTTATATGTTCGGGTCCTGTCCCCTCTTATTGAAATATTTCTCATTTTCTTTACTTTTTAGAAGAGCTCTAATCTTCTGAGCTTAGTTTTCCATCCTTGTTCTATTAGAAGTGTCTTTCTCCTGTCAGTTTGCAGCAGATATTGCTGTCAGCAATGCAGTCTGCCAGCTTGCCTCAAAGATGCTCATGTGAAACCTGTTTTTCAAACAGATGAACATTAACTGACCTTACATTGTAATTTTCTATAGTCCCCATAGAACAAGTTAACTTTAAGTGAATTGGTTTTGAGTATCTTGATCATGTGATCTATATATGGTCCATTATACCTGATGGTAAAATATGCTGTTTTTAGCCTTTTTCAAAAGGTGAGCAAAAGAAAACATGGCTTGAATCTCAAGAATTTTGTCGAAGTATAGGAGGAGATTTGGCCTCCATTAATGGTAAAGAAGAGCAGTATGTGATATGGCGTTCTATTGCGTGAGTATCTGTAGTGTGGTCATCTATTCACTTTAATTATCCTTTTGATCTTCCTGAAGTATTTCATTTTAGGCATATGTTTTTACTTCAGTGTAAGCCAATCTGGATTCATTATCTGTATCAAACAGCAAAAAAACAATGCTGATGAAATAGCAGTTGTAGTATGACTAGCAACAGTCACCCTAGAGGCTAATGCTACAGTTAAGATTGGCAAGATACCTAGTTGAGACAACGTTAATCATCAGATGTAAAAATATTTACTGTGGATTTGTGGATTTTTGAAGTTACTACAGATGACAATTTGTTTAACATAAGCAAATGTACAAATAGGAAAACTCTCAAGTTATAAATCTAGTCAGTGTTTTGGTTTATCATGTTAAGAACTAATCAGAAAAGAGCCAACTTCAGATTCATTTTTTTTTTTTCTTTCCCTACATGGGGTATTTAAATAAAGTTAGTAGATCCTTGAACTGTAATAAGAAAGTGAGAGATTTCTGAATGTGATCAAATACTGTTAAAAAGATAACACTTGTAATATGACATAAATAGATGGAGGTCGATGAACACATATGTACCTGCCTAACTGGAAAGCAGGACTGAAACCTGTCAGCCTTGCAAAATGCAGCAGACCTTCAAGTAAGGAAGAAGTCTCAGATACTGCATTACTATGTATTGGTTCAGTTAATTCTGATTAATCACTAAAGCATATCTGCTTGAAGACAACAATTAGTTAAGGTGCTATTTTTTAATGTGATTCTGCTGCAGCAAGTAATTTTATGTTTGGAAACACTACATGCTTTTAAAGAAAAAACAGAGAAACAGTAGGTACTGGACTGTTGTAGAAAAGTAGTAAGACTCCTTATTACATTTTCAGGAGTTGGATTGGATCTGGACACATTCTGTATAAGACAGTGTTTCAAACTGACTTAAATTAATGTGTAGTGCTAAAAGCTAGAAATTGTTGAATTTTGATAGTTGTTCTCTCCACTTATTATTTCTTAGGGCTTTAAGGATTATTTGTATAGAGGCTTATGAACAGCTGTGAATGCTAGGTTATAAAAAATACTGTAATGCCCTTACTAGTTTTGTTTTTATGTTTCAGCTTTTTATAAATTGAATATTTAATATTTTTCTTCTTTTGTTTTGTTTAGAAATAATGGTTTTTACCACCAACATTTCTGGATGGGCTTGTATTACCTGAATCCTGATGATGGCTTTGTCTGGAGTGATGGATCTCCGGTCAGTGGTTTAATTCTTCACAGCTCTTATTTTCCATTCCCTGAGTATCTCAAGTGTGTGATGTAAATGTCTGTGTACAATTTTATGTTTAACCATAACAGTCTGCTCTGTCATGTTCACTTTAGGAATCTTATGACTAGCAGTTTCATGGCTGAATTTTATGTCTAAATCACCCTGATTTTTTTAATAAGAAAATGTGCATTTAAATCAATGAGAAAATTGAATTCATGGAGATTAAAAAAAAGTATGTTCTTATGAATGAAAGTTTGTTTTAAAATAAAACAATCCATCGTTAGTTTTTCTGTTCTTTTCAAATTAGATCTTGATCTGAAGTGGCCTACATTCACTGGAGCTGAAGGCAATTGTGACTTGTCTGTACTTTAGGCTAAGATATTAAACTGTAGAAGCAAAAGTGGTTCTGCAGATGTGGGTGTACTTAATATGAAGTTGGTAAAAAAAAATATATTGATAGAGGTCTACGTACAGAAAACTGAAATTAGAATTTAAACAGGAAAATTAGAGTAGAAGTAATATTTACTTAAGATATTTACTTAATTTATCAACATGTGGCATTCACCATCATTGTCATTAGATGAATTTCATAAAATTTATGTCCTTAAAAAAATCAGTATTTTTCCAAGTGTGATAAGAAACAACAGTTACTTAAATTGTGGTCCAGTTGCAATCTGAAAACCTATCTGAAATGTCAGTATTTGCAGGGGGAAGCTGGTTTTCTCTTACCTCAGTTTTTCTACTGACAGTATAAACAGATCTTATGGCTGTGTTTTGATACTGTCTCTTCCTTTTCTTCATTATTATTGCACTGTATTACAGGATCCTCACAAAACCTTTTCTATCATAGGTGAGGTATGAGAACTGGGGTTTTGGGGAGCCCAATAATTACCAAGGAATTGAACTCTGTGCAGAGATCAGTGGTGATTCAAGCATGCTTTGGAATGACAGACACTGTGATTATCTATATGGATGGATCTGCCAGATAAGAAAAGGTACTGTTGCTTCCTTCTTTGTTTTGTGAGGATAAGAAAAGAATCTCAGTTGTTTTTTTTTTCCCTTAACTTTAAAAACAAAAAATTAAAAACCTGTTTACCATAACAGTTCTCTGTGAAAGGTGAAATAGGTAAATCCTTATGCCATTTTCCCGTCTTTGGTGCATTCAAAGATACAGAGACAGTGGTGCCCTGCTGGGGCTTCTCACTCTTTTTCTATGATTTCAGAAAGATAAACGTGATTCCTCAAAACTAGGAGATGTTACTTTGAGTATTCACATTCACTTCTTACTTCATGCTTTCTTCAATAAATGCTACTTTTTTTTTTCCTCTGAGTTGAGCTTCAACTTGTAAGAAAATAGTTTACAATATTTGAAGTTTTGTGTGTGAAAACTCTCTCCTTTATTTGGCATACATACTGTTTGATAAGCTAATGTAATCTATAATTGCAAGATGTAGCCTGATTTGGGGATAATTTGTTTTGCATTGACTAAGTTTTATATTCATTTAGTTGTTTATCACAAAGTACTCTTGAATTCTAAGTTTGTTATCTGAAAACATCAAGACCAAATTATTTTGGGAAATTATGAGTTCCACAAACAACACATGTAAGTACCTTCGAGTATTTTGGGAAGTGCTTAGTTAAGCTTTTTGTGACAGTCATATGTTGGAAGGGCAAGGAGCAAAACAAGGATGCCTCATTTGTAATTATCAGATTATTGACAGTAAGCTACCAAATCTACTGTATGTTGATAAAAGGATTACTTGGGCATTGAATTTTTTATTAAATGTCAATATAAATGAGATTATTTATAGTACAAACAAAATTGATAAGCCTATAGAGAGATGTCCTGTTTTAGAAATTGTTTTTCTGTGATAATAATGATGTCATATGAATCTATCTCTGTTATGCCATAACCAAACCAAACAGGGATATACTGTAGTCTGAAATATTATTTTTAGAACAGACCAGTTAATTTCTTGGGAGTATACGTTTTCCAGTGAAATTGTCTCTGTGGAAATTTTTAAGATCTCAGCGTAAGCTCTTTCTGTTCTGAGAGAACAACCTGGTCGATGAAAAGCTGGACATGAGCCAGCATTGCAGCCTGGAAGGCCAACTGTATCCTGAGCTGCATTGAAAGGGAGGTGGCAGCAGAGTGAGGGAATTGATTGTCCCCCTCTGCTCTTGTGAGGCCCTATTTGGAGTATTGCATCCAGGCTTGGGATCCCCAGCACAAGAAGGACAGAACTGTTGGAGCAGGACAAGAGGAGGGTCAAGAAAATGATCAGAGGACTGGAGCACCTCTCCTGTGAAGAAAGGTTGAGGGAACTGAGCTTGTTCAGCCTGGAGAAGTGAGAACTCCAGGGAGATCTCATTGCAGCCTTCCAGTATTTAAAAGGAGCTTATAAACAGGAGGGAGACAGACCTTTTACACAGTCTGACAGTGATAGGACAAGGATGAATGGTTTTAAACTGAAAGAGGGGATATTTAGATTAGATATTAGGAGGAAATTTATTACTCAGAAGGTGATGAGGCATTGCAACAGGCTGCCCGGAGGAACTGTGCGTGCTCCATCCATGGAGGCATTCAAGGCTGGGGCTCTGGGCAGCCTGATCTGATTAATGGCAACCCTACCAGGGGGTTTGAAGCTAGATGATCTTTAAGGTCTCCTCCAACCTAAGCCATTCTATGATTCCTGCTCAAAAAGGTTGGAGAAACAGGACTGTCTTAATAGTGAGAATGCCCTGAGACATAACATTTTCAGCAAGTAGGGAATATTAAATATGATCACTTATTTTAGGCAAATATCAGGGTATTATAAAGTGCCTTGCACAGTACGAATAGCTTATATTTAGAGCATCAGAGAGCAAGAGTTTTTATTTAAAATTGGCCAAAAATAAGAGATTTAGACCATTTAGTTCCTTCTAGTTTTTGGTATTAAATCCATGGTTTTAAAAATTTAAAATTCAATGTTAAGAGGCATGCCTATCACTTATGGTAAACATTTTCTCTTACTGTCATATTAAATTCCTTTTTCTTACAGGTGCAAGTTTAAAGCCTGAACCAACAGAATCTCCTGTACCCAGTAAGTGTTCTTGCTTTTGCTATTAATATATGTGTGTTTAACCATGTTTTTAAAATTATACTAATGAGAATATCTTGTACCTTAGTAACAGTATAGTTAGCTTACTATTTATCTTGCAGAGTATGTGACAACTGAGGATGGATGGATTATAAATGAAGACAGACATTATTATTTCAGCACGGAGAGTGTTCCAATGGAAAAAGGTCGAGAGTTTTGCAAACAGAACTTCGGAGACCTTGCAGTCATTGAGAGTGAAACTGAAAGAAAGTTCCTCTGGCGATATGTAAGAAAAATTAATTAATATTATGCAATAATCATCCAGAGGAAATGAGCACGTGCACAAGTCCTGTTCAATCTGTTGTTCTCCTTACAAGTTTTATAACAGTGGAGTCAGTGAAACTGCAGTAGCATTAAGCCAGATGAAAACGTATGATAAATCCAAGTTTGTTTTTTTCAAATTGCTTCTTACCAGAGACAGGGCCTTTTGTGTATAGAAATAAGGACAGTGAGCATTAAATAAATTCTTATTTGCTTTTATATTATACCATGTGGCAGTTAGACCACATTATCATGGAATTATAGAATCATAGGATATCCCAAGTTAGAAGGGTCCAACAAAGATCATTGATTCCATTACATCTATCTGCAACTGCTAATGTGTTAAGGTAAATCTTAATGCTTAGTTTTAATTAATTTTTGGCTTTGTTTTAGGAAGAAGCATTGTAATCTTGAGCTACAATTTGCTAGAGCAAGTGAGTTAACTGAAAGATGATGGATAAAACATTCTAAGTAGCAAATCAAAATAGGTGTTGATTTACACACAACTCTCAGAACACTGGCTTTTGAATTTGTCAGTGTATCTGAGATGTAGTCTACCTAGCAACCTCTTTTTGGTCGAGGAGGCAGAAGGACAAACTTCTCCTATGGAACATAATTAGGGATGAAGTACTTGAGTGGTGGGCTATGAGCAAAGAGCTTTTAGGTGATGTTTACTTGGTGACTGAAAGTTAGTTGCCTGATTACTGTCTTCAGACCACCTTCTTTAAGTCAGTAGTCTAGAAGTCAGATTTGATCTACTTGAAGCCTTTCTTGACCTTGCTGAAGGATGTCAGCGGATTGACACAAGCCGATATTGACATCCAAATTGTAGGAGGGTTTGTTTTTTGCAGTATTTGTAGATGTCTGCCATAGAGACTGTTCAGGAGTTGAGAATTTCACTGACTTTCAAGTAAGACTGTAAAAAGTGTTAATATAGTCAGTGGTGAAGTTTAACTGATGACTGTCAGCTGTGAGCTGCTTTAAGTTTGCTGTTGTGGCTAGAAAATATAGTAATTCATATTCCCTGTGAATAAATAGTATATTACTCATTATTAATGAATTTGTGATAAGAGGAGTAAGTGTATACAATACTGTTATATTCCAGATCTTGAAAAATGGCAAAGAGGAAGCATATTTCATTGGTTTGCAACTGAGTGTTGATCAAAGGACAAGGTAGGTGAACGTGAACCATCGTGGTTGCATTTATTGAGCAGAGAAAAAAATTGTGAAGTGCTTGAATGAAATTGTATCCTGTCAAAGTGCATGAGAATGTTTTTAAGTTTTACTCAATATTTCCAGGGATTAGTATTTCATGCTTGGTGTTTTTAGTTGCAAAAGTGTATTCTGTCCTAAATTTGTTACAATTTTTCCTCGTAGAATGGTCAAGCATTTTGCTTGTGTTACGACTAAAATCTCTTATCTGTGTAACAGGTAAAGTGTATGTATGACTTGGGGAAAGTGGTGAGCATATGTACTATCTCATTTTGAAATGATGTCCAGCTTTCATTTTGGCCTGAATGGATGTTTTGGGTATTGTCCTATCAGCTGTAGAAGTGTCTGCTTATTGTGTAAATCAAAAGTAAGCACACATACTATGTTTATGCAAGGAGAATAGTTCTAATGCAATTAGCAGGGAGACAAACCAGTCAAAAAACCTTGTACACATTAGACTTTGAATGGCTGCATTAAAGATACTGCAAAATGATTTTTTTTTTCTTTTTAATATGAAATCAGTCCTGCTTATATTAAAGAAGTGTTTTGTCGAATTATTTTTCTTAAGCTGGATGGATGGCACACCAGTGAATTATTTGGCATGGGCACCACATGAACCTAACTTTGCAAATAATGATGAAAACTGTGTAGTCATGTATAAAAATTTAGGTGAGTTCTGTATGTTTGCTCTTGAATTTCATTATTTATGTGGTTGTGTCCCAAATTTTTTCTTCTAAGAGGCACCCATTCTCTTGGTTTTTTTTTTTTTTGTTTGTTTGTTTTTTGTTTTTTTTTTGTTTTTTTTTGTTTTCTTCGTTTGCTGTTGTATATTGTTGCAAAAGACCACGGTATTATAGTTTGGACTTAACATTTCTCAGTTCCTATGTTTACTTTAAATATAACATGGGGAAGCTCAGATAGAAGTTTGTGGTTATGATTGCTATGCAACTGTTTTATATTTTTAAATTAAAATGACTTACTGTGTCACTATAAAACTCTACTACTTGTTTCTACGCTGCTTTCAGTGCTGATGACAGCATGTCTAAAGTGCCATTTTTATCCGAGATTTTGATAAAGAATAATAATAAACTGAGGGACTTCGGATTTGATCTTTCAACTTGGTTTCAGAATGAGTGAAAATTATTTTGATCTAACTAATTCTGGATACAGCATCATACAATCCCCCTTCTGTCTTACAATTTAGGATTTTGGAATGATATAAACTGTGGTTATCCAAATCCCTACATATGTGAAAGGCACAACAGTTCCATTAATTCCACAGTTCCTCCAACAACATTTTCAACTCCAAGAGGATGTAATCCAACTTGGCTTTCCTTTCAGAATAAGGTACTATAACAAATGCAGAGCATGTTGGATGTTTGGCAAAGCATTAAATAAAAGTAAAGAAATTATTTAATAATGTTGTTTCTTATTGCAGTAACATAGTTATTTTTTTCCGGAGAGCTGGTTGATGTCTACGTGTTTTTCTTTGTTTGCCTATCTAGTATTTTGCTTTTTGACACTTCATTAGAAGTGATATATAAACATATTTAGTTGCAGTTTATGAAAGGCATTCTTTAGTCTTCTCTTCAAGCCTTTTTTGATGCATTTCCTAAAGAATTTAGATATAGTTTTTGAAGTATTGACACTTTGGTTATATTTTTAAACCAAATTATAATGCTCTTTCAGTAATGAATATATTTTGCCTTTCTTGACTTTAGAACTGTGAAAAGTTTTGTAGAGTCAAATTATATTTAAAAAAAGCAGCAAACAAACTAGTGGATTAATATTGGTCTTGTAGAGCTTATCAATATTAGTTGTCTGTCATTAAAAGTCAGGTTTTGCGTATTTTCTACCAATTTCAAATGAAATCTAGTATGCGTCTTGTTTAGGAGAATGTTTTCTTGAAACTTTATATTTTACTTAGGGAATGGACCGAATTCAAAAGCTCATTTTAAGCAGAATGTGTTTTGTCCCAGTTAAATCTGTTATTTCACCACATTTTCTCCTTCCTGCTTTGCGTGAAACAGTGATGTTCAATATGTAAGTGATGTTGGAGTAAAGGTAGTAAATGGAGAATTTGTTCACGTTTTAGTGTTACAAAATATTTGGATCTACAGAAGATGAACGTGTCACTTGGCATGCCGCACGAACAGCTTGCATGAATTTAGGAGGAAACCTGGCCGCTATCCCTAATGAACAAGTGCAAGGTACTGCGAATAGTTCTGTATCAACCAGATGAGGTGACGTAATTTTTACAGATGGTTGTATTTGTGTAAACATGGATAACGTTTGAATAATTTCTTTGCACCTGTTTTTGGTTCCACAACATAGAATACTTAGAAATGTACAGTGAAATCTGCACCTGGATCTACTAAATTCTACTACTGGCTTAGAAGTACATGCATATTATCTTGGTGACCAATGTAGTGCTTTTTCTCCTGCACATGATGCCAGCTGGACCTGGCAAGTTTCATTCCAAGTGATGTAGTTTCACTAGTTGGCGTTAACTCACTGCATGGCTTTCCGTAGTAACTCAAGGAGAACGCCTTTGGGATTAAAACTTGCTGTCTCTGGACAGTTTGGGGCAAAGGTTTGACTGATCATACACCTAGCCATTACTCACTTCATTGTTGCATCATTCTTTTCACTAGAGAAGCTTGTTTTAATGATTACAAGAATCACATCGTTGACTGGGTAAATGGACAGATATCCCATGCTTGAATAAAAATGACACATTAAATTAGGAGAGATTTTGATAGATGTTAACATCTCTTTTTAGAAGTATTGTTTTAAACTACACTGAGAAATAGATACTGCATAACGTGTGCTATTTGTAAACTCAAAAGATCTGAAAAATCATACTTTGTAAAACAAGTTGTACTTTGAGCAATTAACTAGTTTAACTAGTTAATTAGCTAAAATGTTACATTGCTAACATGAACTTAGCACTACTTAATTTTTTCAACACTTGAAGAGATGAAGAGTCAAACTTTCACAAACTTATTGAGCATGATTAAATTCTTATCCAACGTAAAACTACAGTTTCTCAGATGACTCGTGTGGGGCTTGAATTCTGGGAAAGAATGAAATGACCAATAAAACTACAAGCATTAAACTGTTGTTACTGCTGATATTGTAGGTATTAAGACTTGAATTCTTGTTACAGTTTCTTGCAGGGCAGCAATGCTAACATTCGGCATAGAAATCTATAGGTCTTGCTCTTGGAAATGTTAAGTAAGTTGCATTCACTTTAAAAGGCTGAAAGAAGGTGTGTGGTTAATAGAGTAGACAAATTTATCTATTTTTAGAGAAGAATGAGCTCATAATGTTGACTAGCAATTGGCAAAAGACGACATAATTTTATTTTAGCAAACTGTTTGGTATACTGTGGTCTAGTGGGCTGATGAATGCCAGCTGATCTAGCCTGCTCTGTTTTTAATCTATCCATACTAGCTAAGATGAACAAGCATCTTCTAGGAATTTTCGAAGCTGTGGTAATTGCTCTTCTGAGACTCATTTTAAAGCATCTCTCTTGTGCATTCTGTTGCTTATTATGGCAGTGCAGGGTACTACACTTCCTCCAGTGAGGAAACAGTTCTGCTATTATAAATGCAGCTGCACAAGTGGTTGGTGCTCAGTGGTGTTGTCTGTATGATGCCACAATAACATAACCACTCTGGTGGGATTATAAAAAATGTATATAATCTACATCACTTCATATTTCTAAATCAGTTGTAGTATTCAAAAATGTTTTGAGACCCTATAAAACTATTACCGTCATGCTTTTGGAATTCATCCCACTACAAGGTTAGGTGTTTAGCTGAAGTATGTTGCAACAGGTGTATATGTTGGTTATCTGTTAAACTCAAAAGTCACCTCCTTTTCATCTTACCTATTTGTGTTGCCAGTAATAAACTGTTCTTTATTTCAGTAAAATACTTAATATCACCAGATGCCATTAATGACAATGAGGTCTGACACCTAGGTTCAATCACCCATCATGGAAAATATTTCCTGTTTTCTTTCTCTTTTTCTTTTTTTAATTATTATTTTCTTCAACTCTAGCTTTCCTCACCTTCCATATGAAAGATTTTCTTACTGACACATGGATTGGATTAAATGATATAAATCATGAACTGAAGTTCCTCTGGACAGATGGAACAGGAGTTTACTTCACAAACTGGGCCAAAGGCTTCCCATCAGGACATATGGGATCATACTCATACGATGGCCAGGTAAATAGCAATCACAAACTGTCCACTGATACGTGCTTTTAGTTTATGCATTGAGGCATTTGCTGGGATTTGAAACTTCACTGCTCAGTTTACTAGTGTCATATCTATAGAATTGACTAGCAACACTGACCTCATCATAGTTGTTTTTCTTTTTTTTCCCAGAAACATGGCATTTTTAACCATTACTTTAGGTGTTATTCATGGTGTTACATATTACACTGATAAAATGATTATTTACAAACCTTACACATCACATACAAATCCAACAAGGTGCTGTGTTAGCTGTTGACAGGTGCTGTGTGCTATAGTGCTTATGCAAAGATTGCTGTGAGATTTCATTTCTGTATGTCCTTGAAAGCTCCAGAGCACCTGTATTTGCTCTGCCTTTTCTCAGGCTTTGTTAAAAAGACAGTGAGATTCACACCTTGTGATGCTGCCCAAATAGTGCGCTGAATAAGCACATCTTCCTTGTCCTCTGACCATTGCAATGTCTTGAACGCAGGGGGTTTCTCAGTTGGCGTGTAGCTTGCAATATTTAGTTACAGAAAAACATTCCCTGTTGTATATACAAGCAAATTTTGTCAGTCACATTTGTAGGAAGGACATAGCTTTGTAAAAAGCTAGGTATTCAAGTTTCATGGAAAAAAAAAAACAAACAAAAAACACACACAAAAAAACCTTCCCTTATTTTGCTGTCATACAAACTGATTTCATAGGTCATAGAGTCACTCTTGCTAATCTTATGTGATTTACATAGTTCTCAATTAGAGTATTAGCTGTATTTCTCTTGATTGAAAGAAATCTTAGTTTTATGTGTAATGTTTTTTTCCTGTTTTTGAAAGTATCACCTCTGAGCTTCGTATCCTTATTGGGGAAAACGTTTGAAAATATGAAGTTCAAAATAAAAAGCATGTATAAAATGTTACTTGTGGAAGGAGCAATACATTTTTTTTCTCTTTTAATGAGAAGTATTAGGATTTCTGTGAAGTCACCTGTGAAAAATTTTAAAGTCTCTATTTTATAAATTTCAAATTTATTTTTACTTGACCTTAACAAAAAGAAAGAACATATTATAGTTTATACAAAGTACTTTGCAACTTTTCAATTGGAGATATTTAAATGTTAGTGCATTTCACTTACTATTGAAGTTTTTCTCTGTATAGCTTTTGCTGGATAGCAAAATTAACTAAGAAGATAGTGTATTAGTCACTCTTTGTTTAATATGTGCTGACAAAGTTTCTAGATATCGTGTCCCTGTAGTAGAATATGAAATTTCACTGTCGAGGTGGTACCTACAGATCAATGGCTGCCTTTGAGTAGTAGCTGTCCTGAGTTTGCTGTGTCTAGATTTATAGCTTGCAATAAGAAATTTTAAGGGACTGGTATTTCAGAAATGTTACATTGCCCATTGAAGTTCCTGGTTTTTTTTGTTTGTTTGTTTTTCTTTTTTTTCTTGAGCGAAGTTAATCTTTTCTACAGTAGATTTAATTTCTCTTTAATTAATTCAGATTTAATTTCTCTGTGGCTTTCCTTTTCTTCATGCTGTATGCCTAGAGATGGGAGGGTCCAGAAATTTCTTGTCTGCCTATTCACCACAAGGTTGCTCAAGATAGAGCAACATTAAGAAACTCATGAAGTGCAAGAGGAACAGAAACTCCACATCATTAAAAACTTATGAAGATATGAGAATAAAATTAGAATGTTATGTCTGTATGAAGACGTAAATGAGAGACCAAAGTTTCTTATTCACATTTTCTAGTTATTTGTAACTGATTTTGTATCTTCTTGCCCCAAGGCTGATTGTGTTGTCATGAGAAATAATCCTGTTAAGGAAGCAGGGAAGTGGGCTGATGAGAGTTGTGATAACAACAGAGGATATATATGCCAAATTAAAGCAGGTATTGCTGTTTTCTTTTAAAGTACAATCAAAGCTTATGAGTATGCAGGATCTTGCTGGGGTGTTAAATGCTGGATTTCAACATGAATTCACTCTTAATGAAGATACATCAACAAATTGCTTTTTCAGTCGGGAACATCAGTATCATGTTTGTCAGACCAAAGGTCCACTTAGAGACTACTGCCAGCTGACCCCTCCCAGTAAATGCCGTGTTACTAACTTCCTGAGCTGGAATTTATATCTAAGTATTCGTGTTTAGTATGAAGTTTCACTGTAAGAGTGGTACCTGCAGATCAATGGCTGCTTTTCAGCAGTAGCTGTTCTAATTTTGCAGTGTGTAGTACTACAGCTTAAAACAATGCATTTTAAGAAATTGATATATCAGAAGTATATCCGAATGATAATTGTTCTGTGATTTTTGTCTGTCATTTTCTGAACGCGTTGGCTTTTAGAGTATATTCTAGGGAATACTGAATTGTACAAGCTGCATGAACTGTCTAGAGTGTGAATGTAATTCATTCACAATGAACTTGAGCTGATTTACCTCCAAAAGGAAACTAAAAACAGTGAAAACCTGAATTTAAATATCAGATTGATTTGTAAGAGCTGGTCTGTTTTGTAGTTTACATTTTCTCTGGCAAAAAGATCTCTTGAAGACAACAAGCAAAGCACTTCTGTTGATGAAAAGTTGTGTCATACTCTATTCCCAATTCATTTAAGTTATTATTTCCAATTTAAGTTATACTATTCTGGAGGATTATACAGAATGCTCCTTTACTCTTTGTCGTGAGTTGCTCTAAACAGCTCTGTTTGTCCTTTTGACAGCTCTGTAATTGATTTTTACTAAAAAGTCTGGCCTAAAGAATAGCACGTTCAACCCATGCTGGTCGGGGAATATGTAATCTAGAGAAGAGACAGGTTGCTGTATCTTATTTACAATTAAAATGAAATCATAATGACCAGTTGAACTAGTATATGAGCCTTTTTTTTCTTTCTTTATTGTACAGATGCTGAGTTTCTCCCTTCTACAACTACAGACCCAACAAGCATTATCCGTTATGGGAACAGTAGTTATTTGTTCATTCATACCAAAATGAATTGGGAAGATGCACGAGAAAACTGCAAACGTGATCAGTTTGACCTTTCCAGCATCTTAGACCCCTACAGTCATTCATTCCTGTGGCTAAAAATATTGAAGTATGGGGTGCCTATATGGATTGGTCTTAACAGTAATGTGGTAAGAGCATCAAATTAATTGAGTATGCTGTTGAATTTCTTATTGAAAAATCAGAAAATGCAAAGTTATATTATATCTTTATATTTTTAACTTATACATTTGTATCTTGGTCCTAAATACTTTTTATACCATCAGATTTACAGGTAGAGATCTCTACTCTTTCTAAATTGTATACAGTGTATATACTTTTAGCACTTTTTCTGTGACGTTAAACTCTATGCATTTTGAATTATCTCTTTGTAGAGAGTGTATTGTGTTTATTTTGAGATAAAATCCATGTATTTTAAGATG
>JAOWBP010050531.1:0-19033 GCA_028571105.1 Tragopan temminckii
CACTGCGCAGGCGCCGCTCGCGGCGGGGCGGTGATGGCGCATGCGCGGCGGCCGCAGGGGCGGGCTGTGGGGAGCGCCGTCAGCCTCGCGGTGCGGCGCAGCAGAAGCTATTGCGGGTCCTTTTTGATTTAGTACGGGTGCAGCGGTAGGAAAAAGAAAAGCCTGCCGAAAATACGTGCATCGCTTTTGGCTGCGGATCGATTTTGGAAGCGTTTCCCACGCAGTCAATTTCGTTTGTTCACATAAAGTTCATTATACGCTTTAATCACTGCCGTTTCCGGCTCCTTTTCGCCGTTTCGGAGCCAACTAAAGAAAATGAATGAGGAACTTTGTTGTGATGCGCCATGAACAAGATCGCTTATTAGACTCTTAATGAACAGCAGCCGCGTGCTCGCTCACTCCAAACAAAGAACGGTCGGGTCGCTGGAACGCCTGCAGCTGTTCGTGATGCGCGGCAGTGAAGAACTGACTCCGACTTGTCGGCCCGAACGCGCAGAGAACGCGGAGCGGCGCGGAGCTGGGCTGGCGCTGCTTCCGCAAGGAGGTGCTTACGAGCAGTTGCCAGCAAAGTGCTTTACTTTGCAGGAATCGAAAGGTGCGCGCAGCACCTTTTTCTGTTTTAAGACAGAAGACAAAACGATTCCTCGACACGATCCTAACTGCCGTCTATAACGGCGTTCCCCGGGCGGAAGGAGCGCGTCTCGGTGTCCTGCCGCGGCCGTGGCGCTGCTTTCAGAATCGCTGCAGTGCAGAAGGCACAGAGCGGAACAAACTGTACTCTGTAAAAGAGTTGTGGTTCCTTTTCCAGCTTGAAATAGAAGGAAGGGACAATCCTAATCTAGTTACAAGAACAAGCTGAGCAAGATGCTGATACGCGCTCCTTTGTTTCTGTTTTTCTCCTACTCGAGAAAACAAATCAATATGAAGAAAAACAGCTCATCTGCAAACAGGCATTCATATCCATCCACAAAATTGCAATTTGTTTGGTAAATACACTCTGGAAAGATAATCCGATGAGAGAGAAGTTAGAACTTGGATTTCAGCCTTCCTTTTAGATGCTGCCATAATTTCCAGCTAAAAGAAATAAAAAAGGAACTAATTAATATGTGATGCTGTAACAGCCAGACCCAGGGGTAGACATGGACTTTCTCAATCGTGCCCTTTTTTACTGTTGCAAAACCTTTCTGCTATAACTGAGAGTTTGTAAGAACAAGAAGGAAGGGGACTGCAGGTGATAGGATTTGCCCTCTGGAGAGTAAGAAATAGGAGACAATAGGTTTGTACGTACTTCTCTTTTCCACACCGGCTGACAAGCAATGTAAGGTCTCTTTTGTAGACTTGCTAACTTGTTTTGATCCTGCTTTGTAAAGGGAATCAGGACATTTTCCCGTATGTTTAATCTGAAAAGTAAATAAAGTTATTACATTTTCTCATATATTTCAGAAATATTGATTCCAAGTTATTTCTTTATAAGCCAGAATAATGGATGAAAACAGCAAACAATATTGGATTCAAGTGTTGCATGTTGGTTTTGTTATTGTGGCTTTGTTTGATGAATTTAGTCAGATTGTATTTACTGTCTATGAAAGAGAAGATGATTTTCATTCCTTCTGGGAAATAACTAACCTCTTGATATCAGATGGAAGGAGACCAAGCCACTTTATGCATGGAACGGTGAGCTGGTGAGCCTCAAAAGACATTGACTAGAATAAAAAAAGCCAACTGTAACATTCAGAGACTTTTAGTTAAATCCTTTGAGATAGTAGCCTTTTTTGGCTGCAGGCAGGTTGCACTACAGGGTTGGTTGGCTCTTTTCACTATCAGAACTTTACAGGAGGAAATAGTGCAATTGGAACTTATCATACCCCATTACTGAGAACAGTTTCTCTTTTATGGCTTGCCACCTTCAGCCATGAAAGATTCTAGATTGGTCCGTTCTGTTCTTTTTATCCTGTTGTTTTTGTTTGTTTGTTTGCAGTCAGCCTGAGTTTGATTGCCAAACAAAACTGAAGCCAGGAGAAGCAGTGACAACTACAATTGGAAATTCCTGCTATTTCCTGCCACAAGCACCACATTATATATACTCAGTGAATTTCACTGTGTAAGATTATCAGAAACCCAATAATCTATTTTAATCCTGGAAGATGCTGTTCTATCAGTTCACACACATTTCTGGCAGAGCAAAAATCCTGGCAGATCACCTCAAAATGCAGTTTTGGAACCTGCTTTGGCAGGGGAGTTGGACTCGATAATCTCTGGAGGTCCCTTCCAACCCCTACAATTCTGTGATTCTGTGAGTTCTGTCTCCACACAGGTCCCTGAGCCATGTGTTATGACATATACTTGAGCCTGGACATCAGCCACGACTGTTTCCAGAAGGTGGGGTTTGTTTGTTTCTTTGTTTTCTTTAGATGCTCTTCCTCCATCTCCCTAGCAAACTGTTCCTGCTCTCTGCTACCTGCCTGCTCTCCATATTGTCTTTCTGGACCTATTCTTTTAGTGATGTAATACAGTGCCCCTTCTTGTTTCCTTTGCCTCTTCCTCCATAATATTCCACACTAAAATATATATCCAAACACAAATTCTCACCCCAAACCAAAACCTTTACCAACACAACAAGATTCTTTGAAGGACCATACTGTTCACCTATCTCACAAGTTACGTCCTTTTCCTCCCCAGCTTCTTCCAGCCATCATTTGTCTTCTATGGCAGAAACAAAGCAGAATGCTTTTCTATTTGGATTTCCTGAAAACTGCGTAGCAGGAAGAAACTGAGATACAGTTAAATGAAACACCTGACGTTGTTATCCAATTTCTTTTTGTTACAGGAAGAAGCTCTTCTTGCAGATACACAAGACCTATAAACGGTGCCTGTGTTCAAAGCAAATAAGAAGAGGTCGTAACCATTCTGACTCATCATGCATCCAAACTTCAAGGCTGAACCACAGATCAATATATTTGAATGGAAAATGATACTCACCACAGATCCATATTTGTAGATACACATTATTTCCACACCTGGGTTCAAGAATACCAGTTGTCAAGTGTCTGTTATCTTCACACTGGGAATGCTTATGAAGACTGCATTAACAATTCACTTTTATGGCATAACATTGCAAAATGAGAATCGAGGTAAATCTTGCTTTCTTCTTCTGTTACAGAGCCTCTGCAGACTTACCATGTGGATCTGCATCCACAAGGGTGAAAATAGGAATTTGAAATGTATCCCACAGCTTTCTGACCAGAAGTCGTGTATTAAGATCTGGTATACCTCTTCCCTAAGGAAACAAAATAAAGCAGACAGATTTAAATTAATTAAAACAACATCTGGCTACATATATGCTTACATTTGCCGTTTAAAACGTGCAAACAAAACGCCTGCAGGAAAATTTCTCCAATAGGTGTCAAGCATTAAAAGGAAAAGGAAAAGGCTGCTTTTTTTCCTTCTCGACAGTATTTGTAGCACTAAAGAAACAATGTAAAGCAAGGTATATGCGGTGTGCTACAGAGTATAAGTGCTTGTCTGTCTTGGCTATGGGCCTGAGTTTCTTCCTCACTGTGGGCCACTTTGTCCCAGAACATGTAGGCGTGGATATTTACACATCCCTCCAGCTCTTAATTAACTAATGAATTAATTAATTGTGCAAGCTCCATAACTCTTTCAATAAAATCCAAAAATCAAACAGTTTTATTTCACTTGGGCTTGCTAAGTTTAGGATCCTGGAGGACAACAGCAGGGACCTTATGTGACTCTGCAGCACCCAGAGGAGTTTGATCAGCTACCAGGCTCTAAGAGGATGGTTGGAGGAAATAAGTCCTTACAATGTTCATTTTGTGTTTTCATTACCAGTTTAATAAAACAGTATAAATATGCTAAGATACACTATTTTATTACTGTCTTTTGGCCAAGTTTGAGCACTGTCGTGATGCTGAGGTATCTTGTAAATTCTGATGTCTAACTGAGCAATACGAAATGTAAACTGCATACCGTAATCATGATACATGGGGCCAATTTAATGCAGAACTCATCATCCAGGAGTCTCTGAAAAGTTGCATCTTTTTCTACAATTAATATAAATTTGGCATGTGAGTATAGATCTTTTTTGTTAAGGCTACCTGCACGTGAAACAATCCATCACAGCAATCCATTCAATCTGAATGTTCTAAAATACTTACTCTGGAGCCAAAAGCAGCTCATGACTCAATTTCAGAGCCAAAAGGCAGAGAAAAAATTACCAGAACATTGTTTAACTTGGAATATTCTTTGTTTTTACTTTATTTTTTCAGTCCACACTGAGAGTTTCTGCTCAAAGGATACTTTTAATTCCTTGAACGTTAGATGGCACGGTAACCGCCTAAAACAACAAAAACAAAACCAATAATTTATGATAGAGAAAATGATATGTTTTAAAATAACAATAACAGGTGATGAAGGACACCATTACATCCTAAAACAACCATTCATCTCCTAATATACAAGATCAATCTTGACATTTTCACTGCTTTATAAGTACATTCAACCTTTCATATCCTGCTCAATTGCACACTTTTCTAAAGTGCATCTGTGCTACTGTCACAGAAGATCGTTTCTTTGTATGGGCTTTACAGAGAAAATAATGTCCTGATTCATTTCGCATCTCTTTTAGTCAGAAGAAAAGTCAGCTCGGTGCCAATGTAAGATTGCAAATTTAATCCAGGTTTAAAGCATTTGGGCTTTCTCTTTGGAAGACCATTTAATCCTTTCTTTTATTAACCTGTAACCTGCTTTTATAACTATATTGCTGCAACAGTTTAAGGCATAGTAATGTTTACATCTCGTATTAGGATTGGGTCAATCTGGCAAGCATATGGGTAACAGAGCAGGAACTGGAGGAAGAACTTGGCAAAAGAATGTGTCTATATTGAAGTGTGTGGTCTGTTTTTATTTCTGACTGCTAAATCACTTCTGGTGCCAACAAATAAAACTATGAAGAGCTGTAGAAGAGTATTAACAACGGGGGTCTTTACACTTTGCTTAAAAACAAAGTATGATAGGCAGCTAAAGTAATCTTTCCATTTGGAAGTGACCGGATTAAGCTTACAATGAACACGTTTGTCAGGAAATCATGACAACAGTCAGCAAGTCACAGTTCTGCTTCCACCTTCATAACCTGAACAGCGACAGCAATCAGCTCCTGGCTGTTTATACAGCTGTGGTTATAAACTTCTCTATAGCTCAGTATCACCTTTGATAACGTCAGCTGATAATACAAGCCCTTCTAATGCTTGCAAGTCTTGTATTAGTGATATTCTGAGACTAAATATCCTGATGTTATACTCACAGATCTTTGGTTGTACATTACTGGGCACATGGTGAGAATATTACCTCTTATGCTAATAGGGCATTATTATCAAACTTGTGTAAATGAGAACATAGTTTGGGTCCAGAAGATAATTACTGCTCTTACTACTGTGACTCAGTTTACTCTTTCTTCTGTGTTGTTGCTACTAAAGAAGTTAGGGAGGGTGAGTGTCAGGTCTGTTTAATAGATGTATGGAGCAGCCTGAGCTACATGAAGTACAGGATATCACACAGAGGTAGTTGATCTATGTAGGTCCCTTCCAAATGCATTATTCTATTTATTCTAATTACTGTTATTGTTATTTAATACATACTGTTGCACCACAGGTACAATTCACTTTTGTACCATCTTCCTCAGTGTAACTTAAATTACCGGCAACAAAACCTTTACTTGTAGACAGCTGAAAAAAATAAGAAGTTGCATAGAGTAAATTGGAAATTACGTGCTTTTATTTTACTGTTACTGAATGGGCAAACCAAGAAACTTCTGGAAAACATTCCAACTGGTAACAAGCCGCTATCAGCAGCCATCAACTTCTTAAAACACAGAGCAACATTGTTGACATCATGGATATAAAGGTGGATTTACAATAAATCACAGAAACAACTGCATTTGTGTATACAAAATAATTCTTGCAAAGCACAAGATACAGGAAATTCGGATGGCTGTCTGTCTGACTCACATGAAACTTCCACTTAAACCCCATGCTAGTAAATCATCTCAGTATAAACTGCAAAGCAGATGCCTTGTACTCTGCACTGCCTTCCCAGGTAATAGGAAAAGGCCTTGTGATTTTGGCTAGCACTTTGTGCCACTCTTGGAAGCAAGAAAACTGTATGAATTTTCTCTGAAAACAGGAACCTTTCAAATGGTATGGTAGAACGTAATCAGGTTTTGTTGATATTTCAGCTTCACACACTATCCATATGATTTGGAAATGATTACAGAATAAAAACAGTAATCATAAACCACTTACTATATGCAGACTTCTTCGAGGTATCTGAAGCATGCAAGAGATTTCATTGATTATATCATCCACAACTCTCTGGCTACCAAACAGGAGTGTATCTGAGTAGTATATATCTCTGTCAAGACAAAAACATGTACTTGTAATTACAATATTAATTACAATATTGAAAAAGCTATTAGGCTGTTAGAATACAGAGTAACACTCAGCTGAAGGCATGGATAATCAAACCACTGTAAAGCATTTCCCACAGAGAAATCTGTTATCTGAAAGATTTGCATCCCACACTGCTTCCCCAATAGCGTTCTTAAAATACAACTGCATTTGAAGTTACAGAAACGTCACATTACCTTTTAGTTGCATACGAATTGCTCTGCACCATCTTATAGATCATAGATAATATTTTGAGCATCATAGCTGAAAAAATGCATTACAAATTTATTTTTGTCAGTGTTCAGAAATGCACATGCAATCATTTGTATTTATGTTAACCAATATTTGTGTCTCATACAATAAAACAGTGAAGCAGGAACACAGTTTGTGCACATATTTTAACATGTTGTGAAATACTGAGAGGTGGCACCAACCAGTAGACTCAGTAATTTCTAGCAGTTAGAAAAAAGTACACATAATGGAGCTGAGTGAGGGAATGCATGTCCTGCTGTCCTGAGGAAGAAATTCATTGCCTGATCTGGAAAAGTAAAGAGGCTTATTGTCTGTACTCCAAGATTCCTTTCCCAGCTGGCTTTTTGGAGGAGGGTGATGTTTTTACTTGTAGACTTTGCGAATATGCCTCAATCTGAGATTCAGTCAGGCAGCATAGAAACTGTAAGAAAACTATAATGCAATAGAGAAAAGCTGAAGGGCTTTTCATTAATATCAAATTTTATTGGTCTTCTAACACACAAGGCATAATTTATGTCTTTTACAAAGTTTCAAACTCAAATACAACAAAAAAAGTTAAGAATTCAACTTTGGAGCTTACCAAACTTTGGTGCTGTTGCAGGGCAGTCACTTCTGATTTGTTTTGTAGTAGAATGTGGTATCATTTGTAGACCTACAGAATCTTTAAATCTGACATATGGCAAACAAATGCAATAAAGCTGTCAACTTACAAGGTAAGGATATGTAAATGATTTTATCCAAGATTATTCAGACTGAAGCCCTCTCCTAAAGTCAAAGATGCTTGTTCTATTTTCAGACTTAATAGACTAGCAGCAAATAAATAAACAAAGGGAAAAAAAATGTGATTCATTATTGGTATACACTCCAAGTCTAACATACAGTAACTTTCTGATGTACAATGTATGAGAAAGTGTAATTATTTGATTTTACAATTGTATGATCTAATTTACGGCCCTAAATTATTATCAGAATAACTCAACTCGATTTCATTCTTGGAACTTTTGGAAAGAAAAATGTGGGGCACCCTATTCTCTGAACAGCCGTCCCATCTAAATGATCTGCACCATTTCATTTTGTATCTGAAGGTACACATTTCACCAAAAGAGACAGTGTTTTCTTAGCAGCGTTTCACTGTAGTGCCCTCAGGTACGGCAGCCTGTCTATACAGCACTCTTTTCCACTTTAGAACTCTGCATGTACTTTTTCAAAGCACTGACGGTGAAACCACCATCATTTGCTACAAAACCACATCAAGTTTCTCTAAGCCTTTCTTTGCTCCTCGCATCCTTTGGGTGGCAGAGCACAACCAGTGCAGCAGCAGCTCCCGGCCGCTCAGCAGTCACAGTCCTGCAGTGTGCTGCAGCACTGAGAAGGCTGTGTGCTTTTTCACTGCCTACTGCCTGCATCGGATCTGCACAGAGCAGCAGTCACCTCTATGCTGCATTAAGGTCAATAGGAACACTTCTTTTAGAGAACAGTCTGCCCCACAGATGGCTCCACAGCCCTCGCAGATGGCTCACAAGGAAGGGTCAGCCTAGCTTGACAGCCAGCACCCAGCTATCCTTCCTGGCCTTGCACAAGTCCCCACAGAGTAACTTTCTATAAAGCACACATCCTGCTTTAGGCCTGCCATTCTCACAGACCTCATTCCCAGGTAAATCTCTCTCCGGGTGTCTACAAATGTTTACAAGGGCCATCACTCAATGGAGTGCCTGTGCAAGATTCCATTTCTCCACCATAAATAATGGTTCCGCTTTTTAAATTTGATCAATGTGTCTTATTTTTAACAAACTATGATGTTAGCTTGTTTTCCTTTGAATGTTTTCCCTCTATGTGTTCTGCTGCCAAATTACATCCCACATTTGTCTTCCTAGCCCAGAATGGCCGTTCCCCTGAGGCTGCCAAAGATGGCAAAGCTTTGTTATAATGTTTTCATTTTACAGCTATTGAAGTAAAACATTTGTTGTCAAGCCATCAGGACAACAACCACTGCATTCACTGGGGCATACAAGCATTTCAGTTAGCTAATTACCTTTGGGACCTTCACTTTTTTGACTGACAGAAATTTACTGTTCTCACTAAGTGAGTATTCCACTGAGGTGTTATGCATGGAAGGTCTGCTATGCTTTCTCAACCTCCAGTGTTTGTAACGTGTCCACTTACAAAGACCTCTGCAGTCATATTGATCTACATATCCTTTAGCTCATGGGTGCCCAAAGCTATTACAAGGCAAGGAACAGATCCGTGCCTTCCTTTATCCTTTTGCTTTCATACTATAAAAAGTAATGAATTTCTCATTCTCAGTTGAAATTCATGCCTTGGAAAAGAACTGTTGCATGGACTTCCACAAAGCTGTGATATAAAGGACAGGTTGTTCTTTCTCTGCTCCTGCCTAGGTAAACTGGCATGAGATCTGAAATTTAGATAACATTGCAGAATCCGGTTTTACTTTATTTGGCAAATAATGGACTTAAGATAGTGTACGGACACAGCGTGGAAGTAAGAGAATGGTAAGAGCTGGCAATTATCTTCTTTGAAGGATAAAAGGAGGATAAGCTTATTGCTATCATTTGAAGAAATAAGATACCATGAGGAAAAGCAGAGAAAAAGAACAGAGAAAGCACTGCAAACGGATTGGTAAATAAAATTGTAAGTGTTTCCAGCCTAAAACAGTTTTGCTTATTTTTTTTTTAATCAAACACAACGTACTATTTCTGTTCTCTACTGCAACTAGAAAATATATGGTTATAGGACCTCTTTTCTTTCTCATTCTTTCTACAGAAGTTTTACATTCTCCTTTATGCTATGGCCTGCTCTTTAGTTAATGCATGATGTCTGCTCGTGCATCACTTTGTCTTCGTACAGTTTTTCAAGAAGCTGAATTACTTACTGATTCTGACAGAACTATGTCAGTTCAACTTTTGTGGAAGTTACAAAATCACTGTATTTGTGGCATATGTATTAATATAAGGCAAGACTTCAAAGCACATTGTACTTACTCTATATTCCTCCAATCTGATCTATTAGCCACTGTGAGAACAGGTGCTTGGTTTTTGGCCAAACTTTTAAGCACGTCTAGAAAAACATTTTCTATTGCTTCAAGAACTTCAGAACTGAAAGAAAGAAAACAATTAAGCAGTTCATATAATTTAACGTAGTTCTACTTTGCATTTTGATCACCTATCCTCATCCTTTCAGAAATCATTTAATTCAAAACTGCTTCAGGGATACATACATACATACATATATATATATATATATATTTGTATATATACACATTTCAAAACCTTCTTTGTTTTTGCATGTCCTTCTCCTTAGTTTCCATGTAAGATTTGACTTTCTATTCCAGATTCATGACTGAGAGCACAATTAAAAGTACATTTCTATTCAACCCTAAAACCAGAGGATTTTTCACCAGCTGAGCTTTCAGACCAGCTGGCTGGTTTCTGATTCATGATTAATGTTTTACTTCAAATGATGTAATATTGGCCTTGGCTGTGATGTGTGCTAAGTTGTTTCTAAATGCTGTAAATTTAGAAAAAAAGTTCAACAGAACAAATACTTCCTGTTGTACCACTGCACATTAACCTTTTGATCTGTTGCCCTAAACAAACTGTTAAGGGTTTTAATTATACAAAGGCTTGGTCTCAACAGACACAAAGAACAGAACCTGCATCTTTCACCTAAAAAGACCAAGGAACCTTGCAAGCAGACGCATTACATCCAAACTTTAGGCTGCTCTGAGTGTTATGACAGATGCTTTTTATTTTCATAAGCAATCTGACACCAACATTTCAGCTGTCCTTAACATTACAACTCTGCTATATGCCATCAGAAGTATAGGTGGGATTGAAGAGTAGAAAACCAAAAACAACAAACAAACAAAAACTTATATTAGCACAAAGATGTATCAGCAAAGACCTGTTTTGTCATTAAGTAACACACGAAGACAAGTAGTGTAGACCACACTGAATGAATTATCTTACCATTACAAAATCAGTAAGAATAATGTTTTAAACCTTGCTATGAGCGTCCCTAAACAACGAGGTGTCATTAAAGTTCTCTTCTGTCATCTGAATACATTTCTTCCATTTTGTAACTCAACTTGCACTTCCTCATTGTTTTGCTAAAACAAGATTCTCATTCTTTGGGAACAATTTCTGGAAAGTATTAATCTTTTCTTTTAAATTATTCATCATAGTATCTGTATATAACACAAACCTACTAGTAGTACTAATTTTTTTGTCCATTAAGATTAAATTTGATGACAGAGAGACAAGATTTCCTGACTTCCAGACTCATGGTTTGTTCCTTCAACGTAACATCCTACATATTGCACATTATCCAAAATAGCAGTTCTATAAAGTAGAGAGGAAATGGTCAGCTGGTGAACTAAACGTAACACAGGGAAGGGTTACGGCAAAACAGATAAGCCGTGCTGGCTAAGGTACAGAGCAAGTTAACAAAAATTAGAGTTGAAGATAACAAAAAGATGTATAAGCAGATAGATGAGTGAACGGGTTGGTGGTAAATCTAAGCCATGCCACTGTTCTGATTCTTGTAAGTGTTTTACTTATTCATTTGGTTCTGTTCACTGTAACTGTCTGAATATTCCATATGCACTTCATGAATGTGAAAGCCTGCTGTTCCCACCCATTTCCTCAGCGCTTGGCCAACACAAGCTGTAATTGTGACAAAATAGGAAGAAGAGGACAGCAATTCTATCTGTACCCCTTACTGATATTCCACCTCCCTTTGCAGAGATTAACTGCATTTTCATAAGCAAACATGCAGTGCTGCCCAAGTATGCCTGCATGACATTCTCCATGGTTTATCTAATACTGGAATGGGGCTGAGGGCAGCACTGTGTCTCACAGCATTTCTAACAGTGTGAAATAGACACCAGCTTCTGTATAGCACAGTGATCTTCAACAGTAATAGCATATAAGACTCATTTTATAGCACAGTTAGCAAGCAAGCATAACATAACTATACAGAAACAGTTACCAGTATCTGCACTGTGATAAAGCAATGCACTCCAAGCCCCAGAGCTGCAAACTGAATGCTAGAACCACACATTGCCCGTGCCCTGCCACAGAGACCAAGAGCTCTCCAAGTCGTACTATTATGATTATTATCCTTTTCCTCTTAAGATACCCCTGAGATGCCCCCTGTCTGTTATATCTTAATGATACTCATTGTTTGTTGTCACTGTTTTCTGTGCTGCTGTCTGTACCTACAAATTTGCTGGGAAGTCTGAGGAAACCCAGCTGTGCTGGGGCGGTGTGAGAGCTGCTCTTTCCCGTGTTACAGCAGCAGTGTTTTTCCCTTTTGCACAAGCACTGCCAACTTAACTCCTATCATGGAAAGAGCACAAGTGCAGCATTTCCCAGCTGTTACCTAGGGACGTGGCTGCCATTTGCCAACGCTCTGGTTTCCTCAGAGCCATCCTCGCACCCAGCCAGCGCCTCAGCACCGCGCTCCTCCATGGCGGGCACTGCACACCCAACCTCCCTGGAAGGGTTGGAGCTGTTTTAAAGAGACTGTCAGATTAGAAAAAGGCTATTTTGGGATGTAAAGAGAAACTGTAGGGGCAGCCGTTCAGGGAAAGCAGAAATTTGCTGCAGGAGCTTGAGTTGAAGAACGGCTTTTCCTGACTGACTGAGGACTTTTCCCGCCCTTTCCAAGGGGGGAATTGGCCCCTCCCTTCCCAACAGCCGCGGCTTTTCCCGCCCTGACTGACTGACCCACGGACCGACCCATGGACTGACCCACAGACCGACCCATGGACTGACCCACTGACTGACCGACCCACGGACTGACCCACTGACTGACCGACCCACGGACTGACTTATGGACTGACCCACAGACTGACCGACCCATGGACTGACCCATTGACTGACCCACTGACTGACCCACAGACTGACTGACCCATGGACTGACCCATTGACCAGCTGGGACTGACTGACTGACTGACTGACTGACCAGGACTGACTGACTACATTAGCAACTGAAGCCAAAATCCCAATCGATCTCCAGGGTTGCTGTACCTCAGCGGCTGTTTAAGCAAAGTCCTGCAGCACCCAGATCCCTGTGGGCACTGCAATCAGTGAAATGATTGGTCACAAAATGGTGGCATGGCTCATCAACACTTTTCTCACCCTTCCTGAGTGACCAGTGATTTTTTTTCTTCCTCCAGCACTGAACATCTCTTCCTGACAGCTCTCAGTAGCTGGAAGAAAGCTGAAAGCCCCAGTGCCAAGCTGAGAACTCAGCTTCCTTTCCCTAAAGGAAATACAGCTTTATTTAATACTAATTTTACAACTTGCCTTCACTGTTCAGAAGATTTAGAATAGAGTTGGGATATGTTTTCATATTTTTCTCAATGCACTATTAAAAACTTGTGTTCAGAAGAAATACTCAACCTGCAATGCTACGAGCCATGAATTGCTGTCTTTCAAGGAAGCTGAGCTTTAAGGAAAAAAATGCTGAATATTGTCAGACTTTTGGCTGAAATGGGCCATGTGTGATTCATGTGGAACCCTCAGCCAGAGGGCATCACTTCAAAATGGACGATACACAGCTAAACTGTGAATTTGAAAAGAAACCCCACGTGTCTTCATTATCTTGGCGCGTTTCATACCATTCTTCTTCAGATATTTGCCTCTTTCCTGCCAGAAATTCAGAAGACATCATGAGCTTCAAGAGAAGGTGCAGTACTTCTGGGGGAGCAGAACAGCAGAGCAGTCTGTGCCATCTTCTGCTCAGTGGCTGAAGCAGACGTGCTGCAGTGCCCGGGATGAACCATATGCTCTTTCTGCTCAGCGGTTTATGAATGCAGAGTACAGGGACCCCTCACTGCAGCTCTGCTGTAATGAAAAGTCACTTCTGGGGATTTACACAGCTCTTACCTCTACAGCTATGGTAGGCCAAGGACTTTTAAACTCCTAACTGTGTCAGAGCAATTGACTGACTGAAAGAGGTCATGAATATTAGTAGTTACTCAGGAGATAAATATCTTTAAGGCTTGTCCTTTCTGGAGAACATACTAGTGAGCTCACCACTGATAACACTGCATTTTGTGCACAGCAGGCAGTAACACTGGAAGCTGTGCTGTCTAGCTCACTGCCAGCAGCACTTCAAAAGTCACCATGCTTAGGCTTGTTGTTAGCCAGGTAGACGACGCAGGGCAGAAAATGTTGGAGACAGCAGGTTTATGCTGTTGCTCCATTGGCTCCTGCCTATGAAGTTTCTTTTCTGGTACTCAAGAGAGCAAGCAGTCCAAATCCATCCTGAGTAGGTAATTAAAAGAATCATGAATTGATTTATCTGAGGAAAGCCCCAGGCTATTAAGATACGAACACAAGGTGCTTCAGTTAGCAGAGGCAAGCAGAAGAAAGGGGAAATAATAAATTGAAATTTTCAGTTCTTTCATGTTCAGTCTTTTGGCCTTTAGGTACCTTGAGATCACTCCGGAAATATTTATGTAAAAACTCTGTAGTTCTTTCCAACAATTCAACATCAAAATCAACAGATTTTTGTTTGATGTAGAACTGACAACACAATACCCTGCTCCTAGGGACGGGTTGCAAATAAAACTATATATATCTACATGAGAGAAGATAATTTAATAGCAGCAAACAGCAACTAGAAAAAAAGCAGGACCAAGATTCTCAGTGCTTATATCAGAATTAACAGAAAAGAAACCAAATATATGTATATAAATATGTATGTATTTGTAAGCAAATAAACTAGTACCCAGGATAATAAATGAATAACAATCAGTAATAGAACTAGCAGGTTTATTTCTGAAAGCCCTGTTTAATTATTCATTTTCACTCTATAAACTCTCCTTAATTTTTTTAAAAGCATTTCAATTGTAAATGCAGAATGTATTTTTATGTGTGTTAGAGGGAAAAGGACCAGGAGAAGTAATCATAAACCATTATTAAATGTTCAGATGAGAAAAAGAGCAGTATGAGGAACGCAGCTGCATGTGCGCTTGGCTTGCTTCTACAGAGATGTGCAGCAGAGGGCACCACAGATGGCACACCGAACAGTGCTGCTTTGAAGCTGTTAAGTTGTACCCCGTAATTTCACAGCTTTGATAAAACAGGTACCAGAGGTAAGTAAACGTTTGTTTTATAAGACAGCCGGTTACCAGTAATTCCCACAAGACTGCCTATTTTTTATAAACATGTACTCTTATCAGAACGCTTGGGAAGGGAGCTCTGCTATGAAATAGTCTGTATGAGATGTCTGATGTCGACTTCCAAGAATGTTCTGTAACTGCAGAAGAAGAGCCTGTCTGGATTAAAAACGATTGTAGTCAGTATATGGTACAGATAAAAGAGCAACACAGAGCAAAATTGTGCATATATCTTAGTGCCAAGATATTAAACTGCTTGATACTAACTTTTTCTACATAAATCACTGCATCAATAGAATAAATAAACTTATGTTATTTCCTTTTCTTTGTTGCATGTCCTATCAAAAGATGCTTTCTCTTTTTATGTGCAGTTAGTCGCCTACATTCAGTTTACACGATTGCAGTGGTATGTATTTCTCATCAAAGGGTCTGTCCTTACCTCTTTTAGTGGACTGGCTGGCAGACCTGTGGATCTGACAGGTTTATTTTAAGTTAACATCAAGTAGCATGGGAAATCCAGTATCTCACTCATGCCTAAAACAAAGACAAACTTCTCCAAACTGTAATGATTCAGGGCAAGCAGAAGTGTTTGGATCAGCAAAGAGTCTCAAGGAGACAGATGAAAGCTCAAACACTACAGTGAGAATAGGAAAAACAAAATCCCCACTGGCCATTTAAGAGCTTGCCTTAATGCCTACTACGTTCCAGCTAGCTTCAGTCTCTTGCTGCCTCCCTTGGCTGTGGTCTGGACGATTGCTGGAAGGACGGGCATTTTGTGAGCCAGCAGATCTTACTGTGCAAAGTTGGGATGCAACAGGAGCCAGATCTATCATCTGCCAGTTACACTAAAAGTTACTGATCCTTTTCTAATGAGCAAAGCCCGAAGGAAAAAGGGAAAAAAGAGATGAATGGTCATTCTCTGCTAACAGCTAACAACCTCAAATGGGATAGCCCCTTCCAACTAACATGTTTGGGTTTTGGAAAAAAAGAAAAGAAAAGAAAAGAAGAACTTAGATGTTTTCAGTTTACCTGCTAAGGAGTGAGAAACACCTGCAGCCGTCTGTTCTGCAGAGAACCAAATCACCATGAGAGCAAGTAGGGTTTTTTGTTACCATCTCTTCCTGTTGTTGTTTTGTTTTTCAGAAGCAAACTCTAGCAGGCCTTAAAAAGGAAAAGTGATTTTCATCTATCTTCTGTTACAGCGATCCAACATTCTCTTGTGCTTTTAGGAGCAATAATTTATTTTAGGCAGCAGGACAGTTATCTGAGACAAAGAAACACCAAGTGAGCTAACTAAAAGAAAGTCTTTTCCCAATTCAGCATAAATGCCATGAGAAGTTCATTGACAATAATTAAGCTGCAAACAGAATTATGTCTGAGCACTCAAATAGACAAACTTTATGTGCTGAGAAGTTTGAGCTTCACCAGTACTATCATAGCCATTTATATTTCAATCCAAAACTGGTCTCCAAACTGCCCTGAGACTGAGACTCCAGAATATCGAGGGATTCTCTCTGGAATCCAAATCACTGCACCAACTTCCCTGTTTTAAAACTGTTGCAAGGATGCAACTGCAAACTGTAAACACAAAAGCAAATTAATTTAAAAGGAAATCAGCTGCAGCAGCTCTAGGACTTGCAAAAGTTACATGAGAATAAGGTTTTATAATGGGAACTTGGACATTCTACTGCTTTTATTATTCTTTTGAAGAGCACGTTGGGAGGGAATATAAAGGGAGAAGATATTTTGAAACATCCAAAACTCTGTGGAAGTGACGCGGCTGGAAATAAAACACAAAGACTGCCTTGCTGTTGAATAACCTACTGGTCTCTCACATACAAATAACAAATATGAACATCAGACTCTTCATCTGTTGCCTTCTGTATCAAAATCCCATGAGTGCTGAACTATAAAAGAATCAAGCAAATTAATAGCAGCACCTTCTGCATGAACACCTGTCTACTTCTAACAGAAATTAATGCCTAACATTTACCTATTACCACATTCTCCACTGCTAGGAATAAAACGAGAATTTGGGCCGAAGTGTCCATGTCAGATAAATAGATAACAAGAACTGAATGGCAAGGGGACTGTGGGGGGCTGACAGCTCCCTTCACCCTCCTTGCAGCCCCCAGGAACAGCCACCCTTATTGTCTGACCAGCTGGGCTCTGACAAACACACTGCCAACAGCAGTAGTTTTCAGGTAGCTACATATCATCCCCTAGAAGCAGCAAGTGCCTTTAATGGATTGATTTGTAAACATTTATATACTTGTCAAATTCCAAATCTGGTTTAACTGAACGTTGAATAAACATGTTATTAGGAAAAATTTTGATGATTAAAAAAATGTGTTAGAGGGAAAATATGTTGAAACAAAAAAATGAAAGACATTTGTGCTAAAATATAACTGGAAAGGAAGAATGTCTTCTGTTCCAATGTTGATGTGACAGTGTGAACGTAATGGTCAATAGAACATATTCTTGGAAACAGCTGCACCATTTCCTCTGGATTAGGAAAAAGGTAAAATGTCTTGTTTATTTTTTATTCTCCTTTTGTTGGCAAAGTTCTCGAGAGCACGAGGACTCAGGTGCGATTTTGCTCCTTAAACCCAAAATTGCCAGCTGCTGTACATTAAAAATACTTGTGCCAAAATCTGTTCTCTCATTTCTGTGAAAGCTGCACCGCTGCTGTCACGGCCTCAGATTTACGCCAACAGGTAAATCTCAGGATGGACTTCAGACCTTTGTTATTAACTATTTAATAATGCCTGGGGAAAGTGAAGTAAGAGGGTGACGTAGGAGCCTGTTCTGACACCGAGGACTGTGAATAGCGAGAAGGGAGGGGCAGGTGATTAACACATTCCTGCTTCATTTTTGAAAGCCTAGATTAAAATCTGCTCTATGTCACTACTCAAAATGCATTTGGAGATTTTAATTTAAGTTACTAATGTTAATTGGTCTGCACCACAAAAGTGCCAGGGGCACCATGATGCAATTTGGACAAAAAGCAACCTTTGCTTTGGAGGGTCCTGAGGTTCAGTACAGAATATGTCAAATATCAAACAGCACAGATGTGTTGGTTTGCTGGGTTTTGTTTGGTTGGTTTTTTCACTGGAGTAGAGGTGAAAACATGATTCAAACATACAGGAATCGAACCAAAACATGTCATACCGGGTTGCTATGTCAGCAGTTTCTGAATACAGTAAGATTCACTGGCCTTCACTGAAGACTTTTCTGCACCTTTTTCTCAGATACATTTGTAGCCCTTTCCCACTTCGTAGACCACTCTTTTCTCTCTACTCCAGGAAAGCTCAAATGTGTTAGCTGGATGCTGCTGCCACCTTCTATATTTGGGCATGGAAGAAGGTAGGACATTTGATGCTTTGTTTTGCTCTGGTGCACTGCTGTTGGCAATGAAAACCACAACCATCCTGAGCCTGGTTTGGGGGATCTTCTTCCAGGCTGCTTTATACCTTGTTTTGGGACTGGGCTCTGGGAAGTGCTGAGCTGGAAGAGCAGTGAGGATGTCCTGCGGCCAAAAAGGTATCCAGCTCACTGTTAGGAGTTATGAATTAAAAGTTTCATTAATAAATTACAGAATCTGCACATAAATACGAATTCCTATGATATAAAATTCTCCCTGGCTGATCCCAAAGGGAGTTCAGTGCTTAAAGAACAGAACAGAACAAATTTATACTATTCTCTACAGACAAAATCTTCTGGCACAAACAGGAATTTAGAGCTAAGGACTGAAAGCTTTTTTGCACTGGAAAACTGACTGGAATTACTATTGCAGAACAAGCTATTCTGCAACAGCTTACCATCTGACCCGTGACTTTTCCAGAGTAGGATATCCACACAGGGAACTATTATGGAACAGTTTATTCAGAAATGGCTATTGTGGTTAGTCCTCCTGCACAGATAAATGCACAGTGTCCACGGATATCCATAGCAAGGGGAAAAAGGGCTTTTTTTTTGTTTTTTGGTTTTTGTTCATTTTGTTTTCTTATCACAGGATAACACTTAATGTCGGATATATAGCATGGCCAAATGGTGAAGCAGGCAGGGAACTTCCACTCAGGTCCTCATGCTGTTGACTAACACCCATCATTGCATTTCCTAACACAGTACATGCTCATACTACAATCACTTACATGCTAAGAACATCTCT